>VOPJ01012209.1:0-61230 GCA_014673585.1 Semibalanus balanoides
CGTACAGCCGGGACTGCCCAGCTGCATGCTTTAACAGCAGAATGACATTTACTGGCACTCCTACGTTCTATGGCTATTGGCTACTTACTGTCATAGTAAGACTCTGTTTATGTTGGATTTATATACATACTTTTACTTTCTATTACAATCTATGAATCCTGATTCAACATTTAACTGCAAACCCAATTCATAATATATTGGTGAGTGATGTAGTGCAGATGTTTGCAGCTGATGTGGAAGATGGCCACCGTGCCTCCTGTCACATGCTCTAACAGCAGTCGGCAGCCCCTGATAATGAGGGCATCTACCCGCCGGCGAGCTTCGAGAAAGCGAGTGAGCCGTGGCGTGTCAGCGGACTGGCCGGAATATGCGGGAATCATTTGTCACCGCTAACGAGTTTTCAAATCCCAGCTTTACTTCTTCTTGCCCTTCTAGTCCCGACTCTATGGAGGTATGGTAGCCGCGATGGCACCACTGTGCGTGAATAGCTAATCTAGCAAATGGTCCCACGTGCTCCGGATGACGGGCTGCCCCAAATGACGGATTGCTCGTAATATTAATGGCATGCCACTGTAATGTTCCTTGTAAATTAATTAGACATAACGAAACGTAAATAATTGATTATTTCCAGAAGCATTTCTTGACTGAGATGTACTGTAGATATCACAATACATTCACAAAGCTTCGCCACTAGTCGTATCTTCATGGTCCACTGTGGTACCGGGGAAACTCCGGGCCGTGGCCGGCCGTTGGATCCCTCCGTTCAGGGTCCTCCAGGTGGTGGCATCTCTCCGTTCAGGGTCCTACCGGGCCGTGGCATCTCTCCGTTCAGGGTCCTCCGGGCCGTGGCATCTCTCCGTTCAGGGTCCTCCAGTGGTGATCTCTCCGTTCAGGGTCCTACGGGCCGTGGGCATCTCTCCGTTCAGGGTCCTCCGGGCCGTGGCATCTCTCCGTTCAGGGTCCTCCGGGCCGTGGCATCTCTTCGTTCAGGGTCCTCCGGGCCGTGGCATCTCTCCATTCAGGATCCTCCGGGCCGTGGCATCTCTCCGTGCAGGGTCCTCCGGGCCGTGGCATCTCTCCGTTCAGGGTCCTCCGGGCCGTGGCATCTCTCCGTTCAGGGTCCTCCGGGCCGTGGCATCTCTCCGTTCAGGGTCATCTCCGGGCCGTGGCATCTCTCCGTGTTCAGGGTCCTCCGGGCCGTGGCATCTCTCTGTTCAGGGTCCTCCGGGCCGTGGCATCTCCCCGTTCAGGGCCCTCCGGGCCGTGGCATCTCCCCGTTCAGGATCCTCTGGGCCGTGGGATCTCTCCGTGCAGGGTCCTCCGGGCCGTGAGCGGTGTGATAAGCTGGAGGTCGGCACGCGAGAGCTGGCACGGGCCCTAATGGCCAATGGCAGTCAGAGGCATGGTATCGCCCTGCAGCGGCGCCGCCAGACAGGCCAGCTCCGCCCGCAACGCCGCAGCGCGCTGTTCCCAAGCCGCCGGGGCTGCATTGTTGCCAAGTGGGCCTGCTTAGTGCTTACTCGTCCACAGCTCCCCTAATGTGTCAGCAAACATTAGCAGTGATGAAATCCCTGAGCAAACACACTCCTCTCTGCGCGGCGTACTTCTTTTGAAGGGTTCCTGAAATGTTCCAGTCATTTACTTGGTTTGTTTCTTGGTCAGAAATTGGAACCATTTTCCAGCGAACAGGCCTTATTTCATCAAATGAAGGTGCATATGCGCCATATGATATGAGTTCAATGTTTCTTCTTTGTAATGTTAAAGCGTAATTAATTTCGTTTTGGATTGTACATACATACAATATCTATAGCCGTTTTCACGAAGCATTTATTTTTACCCGGTAGTACCCGGTAATACCCGGTAATATCTCGTGCGTTTTGGGTTGTTGGTTCTAGGAACACGGTTTTTGTTTGATATTTGTGGTATCAATTGAAACTTTATGAGTTCATGTGCAATTATCTGCTCCCACAATGCGAAATGTCCCGTTAGTTTTCTTTGTATAATCAAATTAATGAACAAATACTACCGGGAACTACCGGGTACCACCGGGTAAAAATAAATCCTTCGTTGAAAACGGAGTGATCAGATCGGAGTGATCTAACATTGGTCCGACTATCAGTACACACTATGTATCCGAATCTAGTTTATCATTCAAAACCAACTTGACAAGAACTTCGAAGCATAAGGCACTATTTCAATACTCTGCCATGTGACTGTGAGCTTTCTAGCTTATCATATGAGCTCTGTGTTTGCTTTCTGCCTTTTTTGGCAGGCGATGTCCGTCCCGCAAATCATAAATGTATTGCGGCACAGTCTACGCCTTCATCTGGTTTCGAATTTATATTTTGTGCTATGAAAATAATAAGTATTTCACCATGCACGTCGATATTCATATTATGCTTACTTTCGTAAAATTGTTTATTTGTTATAACTATGTACAATCAGGTTCAGTTCCACTTTCAAAACCTAGCTCTCATGTGACGGTAATTTCATGATCATTCACAGGGTCACGATCACGGTCGCGGTCACGGTCACCGGTTCACGTCACGGTCACGTCACGGTCACGTCACGGTCACGTCACGGTCACGTCACCGACCGGGTTCAGCCGGGCACGGGTCAGTGACGTCGCACGGTCAGTGGCAAGAGTTCACGGATCTACGGTGCACGTCACGCCCGGGGGTTCACGTCACGGTCACGTCACGGTCACGTCACGGTCACGTCACGGTCACGTCACGGTCACGTCTCGGTCACGTCACGGTCACGTCACATCTCAGTTCAGCTCTGATTCGCTGGCTTATCTCCGACTGCAGGCAGAGAAGAGTGAAACTCGATTAGCTGATTGGCCGCCGCGATAGTTGGCCCGAGTTGATTGCGGATCGGCGCGTCGTTGTGCTGGGAGCCTGAGGGGCTACTGATTGCGCCCTGGCGAATAAGTTGAGCTGATCGGTAAGGTGAGCGTCATTCTGCTCGTTACAAACATATAGTTTGGCCAGCAAACTTGTAGGAAATTTCACAGAAACAGGCATTAAACAGTAACAGAAGTCTGGCAGTTTTGTTCGGTCTTGGACGTGGTAATGACAATGTTCGAACTAGTGGGACAGTCGGGCAACTCTGAGTAAACTTGTAGCTGGTGATCAGCCTTGGAGCTAATTCAGAGCACACACACACACATAAGTTTGAGCGCTGGCAATATTTTCCAGGATGTCTATTTGTCTGAAATAACTATGTTATTAACTGGTCGGATGAAGGGATATTTGCCTTCAGAAAGGGAGCCGCGGGAGACACTCTGGGCCCGTCCAGAGCTATCCAATCTGATTTTGTCAGCAGATATTCGTCTATATCGGTTCACCTGGGAGGTTTCATCTAAATGCGATATCGATTTGAGGTCAGTACTGGCAGGATTATGAGATTGGGCAGATCCCGAGCTACCGGTCAGCAACAACTCCGATCCATGTAGACACAACCGTTACCGGCAATCCAGACACACAATCCACACACACAGCATACACATCAGCACCCTCCCACACACACACACACACACATACACACGCACACGCACACGCACACGCACACGCACACGCACACGGCACACGTGTTGATGGGTAGGTGGGCGTCCGTTGCTGCCACCCACGGCGACGGTTCTGCGCGGGTTGACGGGGCGTGATGGATAGGGGCGGCAGGCGGGCACCTCGGCCCACATGACTATCTGTGAGCAGCGGAATGCGGTGGGAGTGGGACCCTCTGGCCGCTGATACCCTATCACCGCACGCACACGCACACGCACAGACGCCACAGCGCTCACATCGCACACTGCCTACGCGACGCAGCGGATCACACGCACACGCACACGCACACACACACGCATGTTCACAACACATCACAGAAGCTAGAGACACTACCGACGATCTAGCGGGGATGATTAGGAGATCTCACACAGGCACACAGTTTCGTTCATATGTGTCGATTTCTACATACTCACACCGCACTGCGCATCTCCTACTACCTAGTGGACGAGCACGGTGACCAATACGAGACGAGCAGTGCGCCGCTTGCATAGCGTTCACTGCAGTCGCGACTCGATGCGCCCGATATATTTGTCAGGGCATGATGTGTATTTTTGCTGCATACAGTTAGGAGCATAAGTTATTAACTTCTAAACTGTTCTTCATTGGTAGTGGAGGAGATATTAAGAAGATTGCACTTTATTATGTCTCCAGAGGACTTCTGTCTTGCGCCTGCACGCACGGTACACCATCTATCTGCTTATAACGATAAACCGCCATAGATCCATACTATAGTCCTCACCTTGAGAGGGAATCAGCGGGGAGATTTAATCCTGGCCGCGGATTCCCGGGACTTATGAGTGGAAGATCCCGCTTTCATATCATACTTGCTTACATTGTCATTTAGCCGCGAAGGGAAGGACGCGGGCGAAATCCCGCTCCTTAGCGCAACCAGTGTCAGGACCACAAGAATCTTCACTGGCGGACATGAATTCGGTCGTGTGACTGTGTGTTTAACAGTTGCTCCGCCAGGGAGACCACTAAACGCCGCCCATGTGCCGTTATCGCCGTCACACCACACGCCGGCAACACTTAAGCACAGACTGGCAACACTTAAACGGCGACTGGCAGTGGCCAGCCATTACGAGCGCAGTTAACAGGCTCGTAAATAATTGCACAGTGATTGGCGCCCGTAGCGGCCGCGCTGGTGGCCTGTGCGGTCTGTACTCGGACGAGTTGGCCAGGAAATGTAGGGTCCATTTCTGGCGCGATATTATAGCTTTGATTCGGTGCTCAACAGCGCTCTAGCTGCTCTTGCAATTTTGTCGAATGGATGACGCGTTAGCTGCACTTCATGGCTGTGACGTCAGTTGGTGGTACGCGTCGTTTGGCTCTGTGTGGTTCCAGTGATTTTGTCATTTTGTCTTCTGCGATGAGTGGCACGGCGCAGCTGCTCTTACCCATGTTTGTATTTTACTATTAGTTTGAAGAAGGAGGATTTCATGATCATTGATCAGTTATGGATAGTCTTATTTGATATTGTGGATTGAATTGTTAATGATAATGATATTATAATTGTGATAATTATATTATAATTGCGATAGTTATATTATAATTGTGATGATATTATAATTGTTATAATGATATTATAATTGTTATAACGATATTATAATTGTGTATACTTTTTGCGAATGGGGCAATGATCTGCGCCTTGTTCTGGCCTGTGACAGTCGGTATATACCTGGTGTTCAGGCGAATGTTCGGTGTTAGCGCCATCCCGTCATGTCTACTCGCTTATCATAAGGACATCGGAAACATGCAGTCACGAAAGGAGACGTAGTTGAAACGATGCCACCAATAACACGCATAACTGTCCTCCATCTTCCCTGGCTGTGTCATTACAGGAATGTTGTCATCAGCATGGCACGACAGATTTACCGCTTCTGATATATCACAGCAATGCTGGCATCGTCCTTCCCCTATCATGAGAGTCATCCTTCCCCTGAATTAAGTACCATTTAACTATCCCTATAACCACAGATTGGACGCTATGCATGACAGTAACATTTCTAGCCACCAAACGCGATTCATCATCACACCGCCCCGCCTCGTAGTGAAACTAGCTAGTCGGCAGCGACATGCGATGCATGCCGTGTCCAGTGTTCAGTGTTCAGCGTTCAGTGTTCACCCACTGGAGGCTGCGGCTGGTGCTGGACAGATCCCAGAGCCGGCCTCATACACCTGACGCCGGTGCCAAGGACCTCTATAAATCGATCCTCTGGATACCGTTAAGATCGGCTTAGATGCCGCCATCCGCTGCCTCGCTGCCGATACAATCTGGCTAACCTTCTGACACGCGCTCCCAGACTAATGTCAGCAGCTGTACCTGGTATTCAGGTTACCAGGTATCGGTCGAGAACCGGTAATGGCTTCTCTTAGGGATGTGCAGCTAGCTCGGCTTGGTTTGTAGAATGCATGTCCACTTGTTCAGAATTGTGACAGCATCGTATTGAGTACCTTACCCGCGCCGGGCCGGGGGGTGTTTAGACACCCCCCCTCAGGTTTTTCCTGGATATTCTGAAAACGGCGGCGCGTTTTTAGCGCCGCCAAATTTCGTTACCTGTCAATCATCTTTTTGTACAGCTTTCCAAAAAAGTTTTGACAAATATGTTTCATGTCAGGTCAGGTCACAGCTAGGTTCAAGTGACCCCACCTCCCGAAAAAGTTTGTGGTTCCACCAAAGCCACAGGTTTTAGCGGATTGGTTTTGTACTTACAGGGTTTCAAAGGATGACTATCTAAAGTTTGATATCTCGGATTTCGATATTCGGGTTGACCTAAGGTCAGGTCAATTTCCTGACCTTCCCCATTATTAAGTGAATGGGAAAATAAAACAGATGCATTCCTTATTCTTAAAGTATGCCATTTTGGATCAGGCTGATTTTTCAGAATTCATGTTTTTTAGCTCATTCTGAATGAACTCTAGGGTGCGATTGCTTCTTAAAAGATCCTACAAGGGTCATCTGAGGTCATCTGAGGTCATCAGCAATGATGCTAATAACTTCTGATATTAATGAAGATTTTAGAGACGAGCGGGATTACACCACTGCTATTTGTATCGTCTGTTCCCGTTCGCCCCATATGCAACATTACCTATTCTGGGTCACCAAATGACCTTGGACCTGAGGTCAAATTTGAAGTTGACCTTACGAGATCATCATGATATGTTTTCAAAGCGTCTTAGACGAGAGGAACCACGATAGTGTTGAATTGAGTATGTGTCATTTTTAGATTAAAAAGCTATTCAGGAAAACTATTTTTACCAAAAACTGCATTTTTTTACATTTGATGACCTCTGGATCCCAAACTATTGAACCTGAGATGAAATGAGGAATAATGCGATTGCAAATTAAATAAGCTATCTAATGCTTCTTTTACATGATTACTTCCTAGCTTTCATAGTTCCGAAGATATTTGGGGATATCTGGAGATATGTCCTTAAATCTGGGAAAATTTTTGAAGGAAAATTTTGACCTTGTGACCTCTGGTGGACTCTAATATGACCTGAGCAAAAATTTTCAACGAAAATAGTTTCCAAATCCCTTTTGACGAGCTCTCGAACGGTAATTTTTTGTTTATTGTCACGTCCCATAGGAGCCGAGTTAGAAGCGGGGGTCTAAACACCCCCCGGCCCGAGGAAGGTGGCGCGAGCACCGGCCCGGCGCCGGGTTAAGGTACAGGATGGTGCATATGATACATATCTGGATAGATGGCTGTAAAGCGTATGCAGTATAGCTCATTAGGTCAGTATGCAGACAGCTGAGCGACCTACCGTCGCTAATGTCTTTCAACTCCATGATGCATTAACTCCATGACTATGAATAGCGTGAGTCTTCTGAGAATGATTGCGCTCTAAAATCTTGTTGAAAGGTTATCCTTGCTTATGGCGTGTCGGATTTAATCAAGAATCTTATCCTTCAATAACGGGAAAATTACCACTGACAAAAATACCTTTTGCAATATACAGTACGTCTTCCCATGAGTCTGCATAGCCGCTTCTGAGGCCCTGGGTAATGGGTATTGATGAGTTGGTGTCCGCTGTAGTTCACTGAGCTGTGATAAATACGGTCCATAAGTTCGCCTTTGATCAGAACCTATCACATGGATACGAGAAACATGCTCACGATGGCAGCTATGCTGAGCGTGGGCATGGGTGACGGGGCGGCGGGCGGCGGAGCAATACCTTACGCTATTGCTGTCTAACGGGATTCAAAGCTAATTTATCTGCCTTCTGCTCGGTGACTTATGCGAAACTTGTGGTTCGGGTTTCAGGGCGCCTCAACTGTAAAGTTATGTGGCTTGAACTTGTGGAATACCTGAGATGTTTTCATGAGTTGGAATTGGATCACACGTTAAGTTGCAGCCGTCCGATCCGCTTGCACTCCTGTGATGGATCCCATGAAACTTGTGTCAGCTGCTTGTTTCTCAGCGCTGGTACGGTGAATATGTTCCGAATGTATGGTAATGGCCCATACTTTTTGTTTTAAGTCGCTGCTATTTCGATAATAATCTCTGAATATCCTTCATGCAAGTCTAATGTTTTCTGCTGAAAATCAGGGAAACATTAGGTATACAAACACATGTGCCGGCGATTCTTTGAACTGGAGCTGTTTTAAACTTAATATAGGTCTGCAGAAATGTTGCATGTTTCGTCCAGATTATGCACCTACATAATTTCATGCTATCTACCGGAGCACATCGGTTGCTTCTGTGTCCAAATACGTCCTCTGTCGCTCGACAATAGAACTGGCACTCGTGCAGTTTGCGTTCATGTGCAGGTGCACTTCCTGAAGAAGTAACTAATAAGGCAAGGTTCAAAAACGCCTAACGACCATCCTGCAATATTGTAGTTTATAGATGTGCCAAAATTCACGTGTGTTTGTTGTGTGTTTCCTCAAAATCTGAGAGCTGCATAGAGCAAGAGTGTTTGCCTTAAAATATGTAGTCTCTTCCGTAGCACGAATCCAAAACTGCCCTGAGAATCTTGGTCCTGTCCCATTGCACCCTGCGTCACCATCAAATGTCAGTGCTAATCACTGTATTCAGATTGGCACGTGTCCAGACTGCCTGACACGGCCATAATAGTAGCAGGGCTCCGGCTGCCGTCCGACCGTCTCACTAATGCGCCTCGCGTTTGTACCTCGCGAGCGCCACGTTTGTACCTCGCGAGCGCCACGTTTGTACCTCGCGAGCGCCACGTTTGTACCTCGCGAGCGCCACGTGTGTACCTCGCGAGCGCCACGTTTGTACCTCGCGAGCGCCACGTTTGTACCTCGCGAACGCCACGTTTGTACCTCGCGAGCGACACGTTTGTACCTCGCGAGCGCCACGTTTGTACCTCGCGAGCTCTTACCATCTGACCGGATTCGAAACTCATTTGCCTGCCTTCCACCCGGTGATTTATGTGAAACTTATGTAATACCGCAGATGCCTGCACGAGTTGGAATTGGGTCCAATGTTAATAAATTAATCCTTACCACTTTCAGTCCTTTTAGGGCGTCCAGGAAGCAGGTATGTCGGTTATCCAGGAAGTATATGTGACGAAGAGCGCAGTGCGTGTAAGTATTGAATCTAAAGCTCGTCGATCCCACTTAGCTTGTATTCAGAAGCCTACATATTACGTTTCCGTGAATAATCATTAAGTGGTGTAATCCACTATCAACCAGCTAATATCTTAGGTGGCTCTCGGGAAAATCAAACTACAGGGTCCGATCACACAACCTCCACTCAACCTGGAGCGAGTACCTCGCTGTTTTCATTGGAAAATGCTGTGTTTTCCGTCAGATATCTTACTCGCCAATTTGGCTGGCTATGGGAACCAGATGCCGATGATTTGCTACATGTATCATGCTGGTGTCGCAGTTGTCCATCACTGTCCCGTCGCGGCACATCGATCTTTCGGTCGGGGGGCTCGCGCTTCGATTGGGCACGTGATGTATTGACCAATTAATACTAACCACTCCGAATCACACAACCGTAGCTATGTGCATATCTGTTTGATCACGTGACCAAAACATGTTTGTTGGTAAATGTAAAGGTCACTCACACAATACTTTTCGCTGCAACCACGCCAAGTCCATACGGTAAGACGACTTGATTCCTTATAAGCTTAAATATTGAACATGCCAGGACATGTTTGATTGGGCTCTTCAACAGGCATTCCTAACATTGTTGTAGGAATTGTTGGTGGAATTATACAACTTTTCATGCTCATTGTTCATATTAGCTTAATGACCTTGCAAAATTTGCTTCAGGAAATTTGTATTTTGATATGGTTTGATGAAGACCATATTGTATTATATTTTCTCTTAAGAAAGATTTATATGTACCTAAGGCTTGTCCAAATTTGCCCAAAGAGAGAGAGAGAGAGAGAGAGCACAGAAGATGCATATTAAATGATTTATGATGGTGGAATTAATGCGTATAGTTTGAGGTAAATGTCTAGTTATTAAAGAATGGGCACGACACGCCCGTAAGTGTTCTCTTCAACTTACTAGACAAATTTACATTTGACCTGGCCCGGCCCGACACGGCCGGCCGTACAGACGCTTTTTGGAAGTTAATAACTTTGCAACCACTGTCTCAATTGAGATCGTGTTTTTACCATCGGCATCGAATCAATTTTTATTTGAATATGTTTCCTCTCTGATGCTTTTTTCTACAATTGAACCTATTGTAAAAAGTTAAAATCCATATTTTTCGTCGTCATTATTTGTGCTGGTGAAGCCTTTCTTTGTCAATGAATTTGTATTTGAACATAAATTTATAAGATAAAGCATGCAGTGCTCGGGATTTACAACTCTTTTGGCGGATTCGAGAAAGGAGATCATGCACAACTAAATACAACTCATTTTTTATGATATATATTATATACCCACTTGAATCTACAACAGATTACAGATACCACTCGGTTTCCGCCGATTAAGGCGTTTTACTGGTAGAAACTGTAGTAACTAGTTACTACAGTTAGTCATTAGTCAATGACAAACACTGTTGTCAAGGCCAGCAGGCAAAGTACTTTTTAATTCCACGGATATGTTAGTTAAATTCAGAAATAAGTGCATTCTATTGATAGCCTTGGACCACGACACTAATAACGCTAAAATCGATCTCCTAGACATTTACTCGCTAATTCAAGAGCTCGGTACATTACTACAGATTGGCAATGTTTGCCAACTAAAACTATGCACCCAGTTCTGTAGGTGCATTAGGATACGTTAGTACCTACTTGTCAACACGCGAACCATGGTGCCTTCATCGAGCTGTTTTGCTGCCGAAACCACCAAGCTTGAATTGTGCTTGCTATTAATCACAGCAACCGAGTGAAGCCATGCTTAGGAAAGTGTGTAATGCTTTCAGTTCGATAAGCTTGCGAGGACTGATAAGAATACGACGTCACTAATTAATACAAATATGTGTCGAGCACCTGCTGTCTTTATTGATACCTATCATACTGTGAAATTACACCTTTTTCTGACAGAGTATCACAAGGAATGTTCAATCCGTCGTGCTGAGCTTTGGTTGAGCGCAGCCGCCAGCTCAAGGTGTGATCATGTGCAGAGAACCGTGATGAAATCAGCCGACAACGACAGTGTGCCGTCACATGAACGAGCAATTATCGTTCACATCAGCAACAATCACCATCTGCAATACCGTAGTGCTTAATAGCGGCCGTCACGACCCAGGAAGAGTTCCCGCATACATGTAATACGGTGCTCCTTGTGTCAGGTATCCATGCTCAAAAGGCAGGAGGCAAGGAGAATGACACCCTCTCTGTAAAGACGGATTGTTCCTTCTTTGACGTGTGATTGTTCCTTCTTTGTCGTGTACGGGGATTGTGTCATGTCAGGTCTCGCTTTGTTCCGTGCCGGATCGTTCCGGATCGCTGGTCTGGTCCGGGCTCCGAGCGTCGCTGCATTGTGACTGTTATATCAGGGTGGGGGAGTGAAGAAGGATGCTGGCGATAGACCACAGCACTGTGATAGGGGGTGTCTCGCACACCGTCCAGCTGTTTTGTATGCGTTCCCACTGTCCTTTGCTAGAGGTGTCTTGACTAGGGTGCTAGGTATGCGTTAGTGAAGTCTTCCTGGTGTGAAGCACCACTGAAATGGTACCTACTCGCTGAATTCTTCAAAACCTCGACTCTCTGGATGCATTTTCTCAAAGTTATTTGAAACACCCGCCTTGTTGCTGACGGTTTAATGTATCCGGTTATCTTATATACTTACAGCACGCATCATCTGGTTCTAAATCAACGGAGAAAGTACAAATTTAATAGGCAAAAGATCAATATCTATGTTTGTGAGTGTGATGCGATGACTATCCAGTTCGTCATCTGACTGCGCATATTTTGATAATAAATCGTGTCTTCTGTCAGTGGAATAGCTTTCCAGGCGATAGTCGTTCGCCATTGGCTGCCTTATACATTCCGCTTATCCGCCATCTATCCAAAAATTCCTCCAGAATGGGATGGCCAAATGGTAACCTTTTTGAATTTCAAATGTGACAGCAGATCATGAGACGCAGTTCAGAGATACTAGAGTTCCGGGGGCATTCAGACAAACAAGAGTTATGGCTGCACGATATATATTTAATTAGGTAGGCTGTGTCTGATATATCAGCATGTTCCAGTTAACAGCCGCAGAAGAGAAGATACACGATACATGATTTTATGGATTTGAAATTCCCACGATAGTCTTGAGAAAGGTGATGCTAAAATAGAGGATCTCGCAGAGCAAAGCAAGTATTATTTCTGAATAATTGTAATTGTAAAAGATAAACACCAATTCATGTTAAAAGTCCCCTTATTTTCGGCACTCCGTGAAAAACAAAACTGCAGACAAATAAAGTATTTAAAAAACTACAACTAGGATAACACCACGTTTCAAATATAATGACAATGCCACCATGGACAAACTATATAAGGGACAGTGTGGTATGCTGGCCCATAGAGATCATATATACAGAGATGTATATATGATCTCTATGTGCTGGCCACCTTAACACTGAAGCCTTATTTGGCCAGGTGAAATACGGCCAGGGGCGTAAGAACTCATTTGAAGTTGGGGGGGACAAAAGGCATTTTGAATTCGATTATTTCCATGCAACGTCCATAGGCGTAATGTTAAAATCCGAAAATGTTAGGGGGCAGTTGCCCCCCCCCCTGCCCCCCGGCTCCTACGCCCATGAATACGGCCAATAAGTCTGATGTCAATAAGTCAGCATGTCACTACCTCCATCACATTTTTTTTTCAATTCGCATGGAAGTTAGTCCCTTGATGTTGTTAATAAATATAATATTAACAATTTTCGAAAAGTTTGCAAAAAACGTCTTTCCCACCACATGGGGTAAGACAGTCACGCCTTGTATAACAGTACACAAATGTTATGATTCTGAGATGGGGTAAGACGGCCACCCGGAGCGAACGAGGGCCGTCTTACCCCACATTCGACACAAACAATTCAAAGCAGCGCATTTTCTCGGACACTATATTGTTATTGCGTATCGACACTGGCTGTCTATGTAATTATCATAGCTGACGTCAAGTTTTGAATTGCAAGGATATGTTCGCAAGAGCTTACAGAATATAATAGAACAAGTTGAACCGAGAGGGTTGTTTACAAAATTCGAAACTATGAACGAACTACGGAGAGCAAACTTACCCGACTTCACTGGGGCAGTGCGGTCGAAAAGGGGAACTCTAGTACTCATTGATTTCGCTCGTAGTGCTGGTGGTTTATCCTATACAGAAGGGGTGGCCGTCTTACCTACCATGGCCGCCTTACCTCACTCTCCCCTGTTAATGAAGCTTTATCAGTGACCGAAATCGAAATAAAGAATGTTTATGTGTATGTAAGAAACACAAGGTATAATATTGAACAAAATGCCATGACAGAGAATGGAGTTGGGTGTATGCTCTATAGCCAACTTTAGTGACTCCCGTTTCTTTTTGCTGATGGGACATTTTGTATTGTCACCGGCGCGAAAGGAGACCAGCTAGTCAGAGGACGGCTAATCACCTGTCTAGCCAGTATCGAGTGTCGGAGCGCCTTCTGTGCTCCTTCGGCGTCAGCCGCCGCCCGGGCGGAAACATTTAACGACGTTCTGTGTGTTGGCCCCTGAAATACCCTGGCAGCTGCACTGCAGCTCGCTTCCGTCGCCTTTCGCTCGGTCTCGCCCTGGTCTTCTCTTGTAAGTGGTAGTGCCTCCGATCTGATACCTACATCATTGGTAGCTGGCTTCAGAGGAGCTGTCGGGTGGTGGCTGATACGTTTTATCATTTTACTGAGCGTTGAGTCAAAACGACCATCCAAATATTATTGGCTTTAAGTGGCCATTTATAATATGAGGAAAGTGCAATTTACGCGATTAATTAAACCCGTCCAAGGAATGTCCGCGTCTGGGTGAGATATATTTTGGGGAGAAGAGCGAGTCAAATACTTTCCCATACATGCAGCATTGCACGTCTTAATAGGGAAAGCCACATTTCAAATATAATGACACGTTTCAAATATAATTCACGTTTGAAGTATGGTAGAGATAGTGTTTAAAACTTTCCAAAGGTGTAGTATAATATGTTGTCCTGCCCGTTGCTGCATGTTGTCCCGCCCTCTGCTAAATCTATGACGTAGGTATGTATGACGTCATACGATGACGTAACAGAGCATTTTGGGTAATGCTTCCTTCCTGATTATATAGAGTGATCTGTTTCCTTCACTATGCTATGTTTGACCCACCGCCGACTGATACAAACTTTCGATATCGTGATTTATTTAATATGTCTAATAACACAAAACACACCAACTAAGGACGTATGCACCTATTATAAGAACATACGCACCTATTACAAGTATGCACCTATTATACCTACACGTATGCACCTATTACAAGATGCACCTATTACAAGAATGAACCTATTACTATAACATATGCACCTTACATGAATCTACAAGAACAATGCACCTGTTTTGGGGTCCAAATCCACGATAGTCTTGTCTTCTAATCCCAATTGTTTGGCCTCCTCTTCGAGCTTTTGGATCAAGAAGACTGTCTTTTTCTTTGTCTCATTGTTCTTGGTTGCATCTATTTCTTCAAGCGACTTCTTCATCACGGTTTCAAGGATGTCATCCTTCACATCTTTTCCCATAACACTTTCAACAAGATTAAAATTTGAACGTTCTGGTTAAGACATGATTTGCTTTTGGTGCTAAAGCATGTATGGTAAATACCTTCCTACCCTTGCGCTGGCAATGTAATGATCTCACTTCGCTTTTGTTTATCGAAAGTACCTCGGATCTACCGGTTCTCGGTACTTTCGACACAGGAACTGGGTGAGATCATTAAATTGTTCCAGCCCCGGGCAGGAATATAATAGCATGCTCATCACGTTATTGTTCTTTGCGTTATGATGTGTATTGCATAGTCTGAATCGTGAGTCGCGCGTCTGTAGTCAATAATAGAAATACGCATACACACAGGCACTATGAACGATGGCATTACGGCTTCATCTTGGCAATGCATATTTTCCATGCGTCGTTATGAACGCTTAGTGAACTCTTCTTTCACAAGCTTAGTGAATACAGGCACCATGATCGGTGGCATTGCGGCTTTATCTCAGCAATGCATAACTTCCATCCTTTGTTATGAACGCTTAGGGAACTCTTCTTTCAGCTCTTGATATAAACATCAGTCTAAATATATCTCCCTGCTTCTATTGCTTCCTCTCTCGGGACAAAGCCACTTCCCGACCTCACATGACAGGCAGCATGCTGGTTCTTACTGCGTTGCTCATGTTGCTTGGTTTGGAAGCTAACAGGGAGCATGTCAGCCCCCCCCCGTACGGCAGAAGATCTGCCTCCGCTCCGCTATCACAGACTCAAAGGCGCCGCCCAAATCACAGACTCGGTACAAAGGCGCTGCCCAAATCACCACTGCCTCTGCTCACCGTGAAAACGCTCTGCTCTAACAAATGACTAGCCGTGTGATCCACTGCCGGCCTTGAGCTTCGTCATCACCACGTCAGCAATAGTCGGACAGCGGATAGCGGGCTGCGGGTGGTGTGTGGCAGGCGGTAGGTGGAGGACGGAGGACGGAGGACAGAGGACAGAGGACAGAGGACAGAGGACAGAGGACAGAGGACAGAAGGACAGAGGAACAGATGGACACAGAGGACAGAGGACTAGAAAGGACACCGAGGAACAGAGGACAGAGGGACAGAGACAGAGGACTAGAGGACAGAGGACAGAGGACAGAGGACGCAGAGGACCTAGAGGAACCAGAGGTACCGAGTAGTGACCAGAAGGATCCAGAGACCCAGAGGAACCAAGGACCCAGAGGACCCAGAGGACCAAGAGACCAAAGAGGACAGAGAGCCAGAGGACCAGAGACCAGAGGACCAGCAGGACGCAGAGGACAGAGGACCGAGGACGAGAGGACCTAGAGGCCAGAGGAACCAGAAGGACCAGAGGACCAGAGGGACACAGAGTGACCAAGAGGACCAGAGACCAGAGGAACGCAAGAGGACCAGAGGACCAGAGGCAAGAGGACCAGAGGACCAGAGGACCAGAGGACCAGAGGACCGGAGGACCGGAGGACCG
The DNA here is from genome assembly GCA_014673585.1 of Semibalanus balanoides. Lineage (NCBI taxonomy): Eukaryota > Metazoa > Arthropoda > Thecostraca > Balanomorpha > Balanidae > Semibalanus > Semibalanus balanoides. The sequence goes on from VOPJ01012209.1 coordinate 16,160, forward strand.
GAGGACCGGAGGACCGGAGGACCGGAGGACCGGAGGACAGGCAGGCGACGGGTGGCAGGCAGCTGACGCCAAGACACTGTCCGGTTGATGGAGATTGGTGTGGTCGTCGCCGACGTATTGGCTCGACGTATATCGGCAATTTGTCTTCCTCTGCGCTGCCTGTCGCCGGATAAGAGTAACGATGTGGATCGTCGGCATCATCACACCACCCCTCAAACGCTCACAAGATAACCCGAACTGTTGGCTGTTGCAGGAGATGATTTGATTGATTTTGGCTAAACGCTGAATACATGCTGGTCTCATCGACTTACTGATCGTTTATGTAATAGGATAAGTTAGGATTAGCCACTTGTTTTTGAACTGAGATAGCGGTATTACAGCACAGGTCGAAAAATATGTGGTGAAAAAAAAAATATTTTGCTGCGCTCAGCAACTTCGACACAGGATCGGAAATAGCATCTGAATTAAGCGATTGATTTTGAGGCATCGGAAACGCTCAGATATTGGTATGGCGTCATATTATGGGCTTCGGCACACCCTCTGACACTTCTCTCGTATTACTTTGGTTGCTCGCCAATAGCCGGGTACCCGCCCAGCCACCCGCGCGATGAGTCTGATACTTGTCAGTGACTGTACTCTCGGAGTCGGCTGCGGTATGACGTCATATATTGTGTGATGTCACGTGTCATTCAAAACAAAAAGTTGCTCATTTCTCCATGGATGTCCGTCGACCGTCCAACACATTGTTATATTCGCTTTTTAGCTGAAGATACTTTCTAAGTAGACAGTACTGACTTACTTCCTCCTGTACTTCCTTATGTCAAATTTCAAGGAAACTGTCACGGTGACATTCTCTTTAATAACATTATTAACTTTGTAATTTTCTAGTCAACCGGTGGAAGCCACTGGCATTGCCGAGCCAGCTTTTCAGGGAAAGGCCTATTACCTTGTTAACGACACGCGGCACCGCTACTGAACTGAGGCCTATCACCGGTGAGGTAGAGCCTCCTGTGAGCCATACAGCCCGCAGAGCACCTGTCGAGTGTCGAGTGTCCGTGACGCTCCTCACGTCTGCTGACGTCACTCAGCGGACAGACGTGACTTCTGGCCGACAGCTGACTGACTGCTGTTCTTATCCCACCAGGTGAACGGCATCTGGGGCCTGCCGGCGTTCGTGTGCGATCTGTACATCGCCACAGATGTCACCAGCAGCACATCATCCATCTTCAACCTGGTGGCCATCAGCATAGATAGGTGAGCGCGACCATACTGTCTTCATAAACAGGCGAGCAGACCGATGTGGCATCAGCTTAGGTAGGTGGCCCATCGATTCCGTCAGCACTCAGCAAGGTGTGTGTGTGAATGGATCAATGCCGTCAGCATGGCATCAGTGGACAGATAAAATAAAAAGTAAAGGTATCGAAATACGTTTTACCTGTAAAGCGCCCTTCTTGGGTCGAGACCGAGAGCCAAGCGGGCTGTTGTGTTTTTCCTTATGTGAAAGAGCACTTGAGACTTTGCTTCGAGTCAGACATGCCAGGGACGGCCACCCTGCTCTTTGTTCTTCGCTAGCCGCAGGTGGTTACGTGACTGGGCTGCGGGTCGTGGGTCGCGGCCATAACTGGCAAAATCACCCTCATGGGGAAGACAGTGCGTCGGTGGCTTTGCCCCTAAACCCGATAAAGCAGCATTTAGTAAATTGATTTAAATATGTGTACGATATGAGTACTTTGTGTGCTAATTTGCAGCCACATCAACCGAGTAGTTACGGAGAAATGGGCCTCTGAAAACCATGGCCGCGGTTGGGCCGCTCATATGTATATTTTCTATACCATCTCCCATCAACATATATGTTGATAGGAGACTTCACGCCCGCTCGGTAACCAGTTGATTAAGTTATGCATGTGCAATTTTCAGAGCAGCAATTCGCTCTTATGATTTTAACAATGGTGCAGGAGCAGTTTACTTTATTGAGCTGTTGACTGTTGTCAGATTTATATACACAGGAATGATCAATAACATGGCAGTAATATATATTTAAATGGAAAAGTCGAGAAAAAAAGGAATACAGCTTTTCGCTGCTACAGCATCGTCAGATTCCAACATTTTTTGACATTTGAAAAGTTAAAATCAAAAGTTTACAGCGCGCTCTTTTTGTTGCTAAATAGATTTCTAAGCAAGAAGGGTCAAGCGTTCTAAAACTGATAAAATCAAACAGTAATCACATGGAAATATTAAACAGAACGTTAAGTTTGGTGCATAAATGCGCAGTAAAAACACATAATGCATTCACATAGTTCTGGCTAATTATGCCAAATATTAGCTTGCAGCATACATACATACAATTATTCACTAGCAAGACTACTAAAAAATGGTTTCAAGCAAATTCATACACACCGACATCAAATCAATCTTCAACCAACAAGTCGTTTACTGACTTGTCGATCCGAGATGGTCCAGACTGGAAGCGATTCGTTTGGGTCCTGGTCGATGGCTGCTGTTGTTTGTGGGGTCCCCAAAAGACTCAAGAAGGGTGAACCCATAGACCCTCCTGATGTATAATATAGGTATATCTTATAAGTGTGTGTGTGTGTGGTGTGGTTGTTGTGTGTTGTGTGTGTTGTGTTGTGTGTGTGTGGTGTGTGTGTGGTGTGTGTGTGTGTTAAGCACGTGTGCATGTTTGTATGTGGGTGGGTGTACCTTGTGTAGACTGTAGAGTTAGTTTTTTGCCTACCGTTGTCAGATTTCTTTGATCACGTAGTTGCTGGATAACCAATGTTGACCGACGAGGAATGTCTTGATGTTACAGACAAAATTTTTGTCAAATTAAGGATGGTAGTTAACAGCTAGTTAATCAAAGTCCTAGTAGCCGTTTTCACTATGGACTAATTTGCGAGAAATGTTTTTAACCCTTGCCCTACGGTCCCGTAGGGCGAGGGTTAAAACATTTTTTTTACAGATTAGTCCATCGTGAAAACAGCGACTACTAAAACATTTAAAAACATTTTAAAATGTTTTAAATCATTTGGCGCAAAATAATCCATCGTGAAAATGGCTAATGTAAATATATATATATATATATTTCGAATAAAGACATAAAACACGATTCTCTACAAAATAATGTTTCATTTTCCTGGTTTTCCTCCAATTGCCAGCTCTCCCAAATAATTGTAGGTATTTCCTACACAGCACATCTTTGATCTTTTCAATCGAGCTCAAGAAGCCTTAAGACCACAGCGGCTCAGTAGAGTGGAGTCAGGTACGCACGAGCTTCAGACGGTGTCCACCGGAGCGTGCTCGGTGTGGGCGGTACTCCAGACCTCCAGACCGCCTGACCGCGGCCGGAGGGCCTAATTGGCCCGTCTGGATGACCCTCCACAGCGGTGCGGGCCACATAAGCCGGTCGCAGTGCCCGCTCCGCTGGGCACACTCCGCTGCATCGTGCCGTCACCAGCAGCAGAGCCGTGTCCCGCCTTAAAGGGAATAGTTCACCTTGAAAAAAAACGAGAAAAAGCTCAGAAATGATGAAGAGAAGCTAAGAAGTTAAGTTATCATATTACTAGTAAGTGCAAAAAAACTATATTTAACTGAGAGGCAGAAAAAGCCAATTAAAAAATGTCAATTTATTTGGTGAAATTCATATTTTTTCCCTCAAAGTAATGCGAATAATCAGCCTGGCTGGAAAGCACACAACGGTTCATCGATTTAGTGAGGAATCGTGTCGTATAGCATGGTGGTAGCTTGCCAGTAACTGTGAAGATGCCAGAAAATACAACGTATGCTTTGAAAACATCACATCGTACATTGACTTTAAAGTAAGGTATTGCGTCACTAATAATATTTCACTATGAAGGTGTATGTGCCCGCCACCGTCGCATCGCTGTCCGTGGCTCTGGGGCGTCCGTCTGTGTTTATGTGGTCAAAAAGGTCATGCACGGTCTAACACTTCAACTGGCGTCCGGTCTCGCGGTCGCTCCTATGCACTCAGGCGGGCGGCTCGCGGCCGCCGGGCGGCCAATCAAACAAGCGGCAGCGCGCGGTACCTAACTGGTAACGAGGTGGGGTTCGGTGAGTGGGGAAAGATTCAACAATGTGTACGCGAGCCCTGGAACGATTCAGCGCCAGCGCTGAACGCTACGCATACGCTACAGAACGTTGTTTAGAAAAATGTTTTATATAAAATTTAAACATCTAAATCACTTTGTACCTGACAAAGTTCATTCTTGCAATAAAAATAATGAGGTACTGAAACAGTATGGTTTTGTCCAGCACTTTTCCCCAAGTCTTACGTTTCAGTCTGTGCGTCATAAATCATAGCGTCAACTCTAGCCAAAATAACCAATCAGCGATTGGAGTTACCGGTTATACCCGGTCCGACTTTTTAGGACGGAAATATTACATAATTAAAGAGGTTTCTTGGAAAATGTGAAAGCGTCACAAGTCATTTTCGAGCATGCGCCACAACTTGGCTATCTCAGCTAAAAACCCTATGTTAAAGGTGAACTATTCCCTTTAACCAGAGCCGTGTCGCGCCTTCAGTAAGTTCGTGTCGCGTCGTCTGGCTTCTCCGAAGACACCTGGTGACGGTCACCTGCCACCGAGGACTAGGCGGGGGTCCGGCAACGGTCACCAGCCACCGAGGACTAGGCGGGGGTCCGACAACGGTCACCTGCCACCGAGGACTAGGCGGGGGTCCGGCGGCCGGCCGCCATTCAGGCGACACTGCCGTCGATGGGTGGATCGCCGCACTCATTAGCTTGATTAGAACAGTTGTATTGATCAGCCGGGAGGCGAGGCGAGGCGGGACGGCCACCGGGCGCCGGGCGCCGGCCGGATGCAGTTCCAAACACAGGCCAGGGAGAGATGAAAGACTGGCGCTCGTTAGATGCCAAGGTCACAGTGGTTCACAAACTCAGCCAGAAACAGTGACAGGTACAATATCACAGAGCTAAAGGACCATAAGGTCTAGGAAGGCGCAGCTCGTGGCCCAGCAACACACTCTCCCAGCAACGCATCAAACCATTCCGAAGCAACAACCCGCAGTAACAGCACATTTGTCAAAGCAACACACGAGTTCAACAGGCAGCAGCACCTCTCCCGGTCAGACACACCAGCGAAACACCATTCGTAAGCAACACGCATCCCCACCAGCGCAGGAGACAGCTCTACAGTCTACAGTCGACCACAGCAGCACATCGTTACTGCCCGGGGCTCCGAGGGAGGGGCGGGGAGATCCGACAAGCCGCGGGCAGTCTGGGCTGTGAACCTGCTGGTCAGGTCAGGAGGTTTGGACGGCCATGCGGGCCTGGTGGGGTTAGGTCTGGACGGTCAGACCAGAGAAGTCTGGACGGCTAGATCAGAGAAGCCTGGACGGTCAGGCCGGCCGGGGAGATGTCAGACTAGCAGTCGGCAGCCGGCTGGGGCGGCGGAGTGGTCCGTACCGCTCGCCCGGGCCCCGGTGTCGGTCCTCTCCGCCTCGCGGCTGTCCTGCCGGCCACCGGCGCCCAATCAGTGGACTATTGATCAGTGGGAGAGCTGGAGTCGCCGAGCCACACCGAATCATCCGTCCGTCATGGCCCCCGAGTCTCCCGAGGCCCGAGATGACACCGCAGGGAGAAACAGTGATGCGATAACCTGATGTCAGAGGCGGCTCGTTAATCAGCGCTAAACGCTCAGAGGTGTAGGCGTTGATAATAGCCGTTTTCACGATGGCTTATTTTGCGCGAAATGTTTTAAAACATCTTAAAATGTTTTAGCAGTAGCCGTCTTTACGATGGACTAATTTGCGATATTTTTTAAATCCTCGCCCTTCGGTCCCGTAGGGCGAGGGTTAAAACTTTTTTTTTGCAAATTAGTCCACCGTGAAGGCGGCTGCTACTAAAACATTTTAAAACATTTTAAAACGTTTTAAAACATTTCGTGCAAAATAAGTCATCGTGAAAACGGCTAATATGTGCTTTGGTTTGGTGCTCCAGTACAATGCATTGACGTTTTGTTAGATAGTTAGCCTGGTATTGAGGAGATGCTATTCGACAAGCAGCACTTGTGCGAATAGGGCTGCAGCTTATTCGTTGGCGACAGCTTGTGCGAAGCGGGCAAAAACCCACATACATGTATAGTCAATGTTGATGGCACCATTATATCAGCGTTACCAGTGATGAGTGCTGTCTGGCTGCCATACGAAAAATGAGAAACTTGATAGCGTTCAAGCTGAGCCTTTTTCGTCGTTACGACTTGTTTTATGAATGTCGCCAATGTCAATTACGGCCGTATCGATTATGTTTTACTTGATAACGATCTGGTGTGGCCATTTCACGAGCTTAACGATCCGGTGCTGCCTTTTTACAGGTTTATTGCTGTCACCCAGCCCATCAAGTATGCCAAGCACAAGAACAACAATCGTGTCATTTTTACAATCATTCTGGTGTGGATGACGTCTGCGGCGATAGGAGCTCCACTTGTTTTAGGTGAGCAGTCCCGTCTATGTTCTAGGTGAGAAGTCCCGTCTGTGTTCTATGTGAGCAATCCCGTCTGTGTTCTAGGTGAGCAGTCCCGCCTGTGTTCTAGGTGAGCAATCGCCGTCTGTGTTCTAGGTAAGAAGTCCCGCCCTATGTGTTCTAGTGAGCAGTCCGCCTTGTGTTTCTAGGTAAGCAGTCCGCCTGTTGTTCTAGGTGAGCAATCCCGCCTGTGTTCTAGGTGAGCAATCCCGTCTGTGTTCTAGGTGAGCAGTCCCGCACTGTGTTCTAGGTGAGCAATCCCGTATGTGTTCTAGGTGAGCAGTCCCGCCTGTGTTCTAGGTGAGCAAGTCCCGTCTGTGTTCTAGGTGAAGCAAGTCCCGACTGTGTTCTAGGTGAGCAGTCCCGCCTGTGTTCTAGGTGAAGCAAGTCCCGCCTGTGTTCTAGGTGAGCANGTGTTCTAGGTGAGCAGTCCCGCTTGTGTTCTAGGTAAGAAGTCCCGACTGTGTTCTAGGTAAGAAGTCGCGCCTGTGTTCTAGGTGAGCAGTCAATCCCGCCTGTGTTCTAGGTGAGCAATCCCGCCTGTGTTCTAGGTGAGCAGTCCCGCCTGTGTTCTAGGTAAGCAGTCCCGCCTGTGTTCTAGGTGAGCAATCCCGCCTGTGTTCTAGGTGAGCAATCCCGATACAACCACATGCAGACAACAGAGCGCATTTCTTAAGTACAACAATACAGTCTACACTGGTAAAGACAGTCAAATGGACGTTTTTGAAGGGAGGGACTCAAAATCGTGACTTAGTCCCGAGGAGTGGTGAAATGCTCAGGGGTTGACTTTTGCCCGCGTGTGCTGTATAGTGTATAGTTTGTGTGGTACGCTGGCTGCTGTTTTGAGTTGTCTGATGACAGACTCAGGTTTGCACTGAAAATGCCGAACATACTCGTATTATGCGCTGAGATTGCTATACGAGTATCTTTGCAAGACAATGCACTATATCCTGACATGTTAAAGGGAGTGTGCCTTGACTCTTTTGAAATGTCAAATATATTTTTTATTACGGTAAGAAGCTACTGCTTTGATTATTGCGTACGATAAAATTCACGTCTGGAGCCCCTTTAGTTGAATTTTTACTTATTTTTCTTTTTTGCAATTTGTTTTGTTTCAAACTCAAAAAACGATCGTCACTATAACAGAGTTAGCGAAAATGTTACTATAATGGCGCACTCGGCAGAGCTTAACAATATATGCTAGCGTTGTTTTCTAATTTTAAGAGAATGCTTCTAGTGCGAAGCTCTCTGGCGAGATTGATAATTCATATTCTGCCAGAATGTGGATTGTGCGACTTTTGGAATATCTCAGCAACATTAAGTGATTCCTGGGGAAATGAGAGTACATGGCTAAATCAGAAAAATATGTTTACAACTAGTGTCAACAACTCCACATGACCAATGTGAGTAGGCACACTCCCTTTAAGGAGACCATAACATGGCTGAATCAGGTGATTTACATATTTTGAAAACTATTTATCAGGACATTTTGTTGCTGTTTGGCAACAAGCCCTGGTGATGGTCAGCTTACTTTAGTTATTCTCTTATTCCTGGCTTAGTTTAACCGGACCCTTGTGAATGCGTGATACATGCCGAATGATGGTATTGACTTTTTCCAGGTTTAAACGTCCCGGCAGACGGCACTCCACGGGAAGAGCAGCAGTGTATCTTCTACAACGCAGATTTCATCATTTATTCGTCATTGTCATCATTCTACATCCCATGTGTTATCATGGTCTGCTTGTACTACAGAATATTTAAGGTGAGTAGTACCACGGTAGCCATTTTCTCATCTTGGTGTCGACTGAAGACGTCTCAAAACACACTGTAGATGGTCAAACACAGCCCTTTGTAGCACATGCTATCCACAAGTCACAACGCTCAGCTTTTGTGTGCCTTCCTTTCATGGATTTTATGCTGCAAGTCTCGCAATGAGATGTCCTGTCTAGTTTCTGTGTCAAAGAACACAAGTTTATCTAAGCGGAATATTTAAAATAACGCAGCGGACGCGGTTTATTGTGCTGCATTGCTTGCCCCAATGTTCCTTTGTCTCTGTGTAGTGCATGTAGTGCCCCCTGATAGACCCTCTGACTTGGTGGAGTCAGGAATAAGAGAATATGTTATTCTCTTATTCCTGGTGGAGTGACACATGGTGGAGTGGTGCATCACGCCATGGGAACGGAACATGTGACACAAAGGTGTAGAAAGTGGATGGCATTATTGACCAGCTGTGATTGGCAGATGCACTATATAGTGCATCTGCCAATCAAGTTCTAAAGTTCCATGCATAGCTATGCATGGAACAAGTGGCTGCTTGGTCACTATCAGCTAAGCTAGATCTTGCCGTTCGGCACGTTACTTCGACTCTTGAGCCGCGAGCGCTCTATGCGTACCTAATCCAAGGAGACTAATAATCCCATCGTTTTCATGCGGAAAGTTAGTTTAGATTGCCAGAATTAGTAACAATAGCAAAAGCCGTCATTGCTTATCACTGTCAAGCAGTTATTTCATACTAGCTCCTTTACTCTTAGAACCTTTCTAAAAAAATGTTGGACTATGTAATTTATTTCACAAAGACCCATTATTCTTGCTGAGATCACTGAGAGTGATATGTGCTGTAATTTATGCAACTCTTGATAAAGTCAACATTTAAAATTAATTATCAAATGTCTATGACAAAAGCAGTATAACTAATTTGGTTGCGTCTTGTTGGTAGAGCACAATATGTATATATGTAGTATCTATATGATATTCAACAGTTCATAATGACTTCCAGTCTTGAATGATATCCACCGCCTGTATCTGTGGGATCTGTTCCGACAGTCTAACATTCAGCTGACGCTCGTCGGGAATCTTTTCCGACTGATGCAGTCCATTCATTTTCGTTTCCTGGCATCGCACTGCAGACAGAGCTGCTATTTTGTCTCGGCTGAATGTCACTGCTTTTGAGAGAATCCATTCACGCAAGTAATCTCCGACGTCTCGTGGGAGAAAAACCGAATACTGGCTAAGTACTGGCGGAAGCCTCCAAAACTGAAGTCCTAGCGAATATATTTATGCAAATCATACCTTTAGCAGATACTTAAAACTAACTGACAGTCAGTTTAAATATACAGTCAGTTAATACAGTCAGTTTAAAGTGTTCCAATTCGCATATTGCCAATGCAACACATATAACTTTTCAACCCTTTGGTGAAAAGTGCGACTGCGGTGCCGAGACGATATGCTCCTTTTCCTAGCGTCACTGCCTAAATTTACTGCGGATCGTAATTGTATTTGATAGACGCTCTTTCTACAGCGTTTGTTGTAATATAGCTGATGTTTTACAGAAGGGGACAGAAATTGTAAATGCCGTTGAAGACCGAGGATGGCTGATCCCGTCTCCTCTTAGTCTGGATAGGAGTTACCCATATTCTGAGGCCTGGGCTTCCTCGTGTTGTGTGCCAACTGCCAAGCGCGTCATATTTGACTGACTGTTTTCTTCTTTGAGCATGTCGCCTCCAAATACACGCCATTGTTCAACAGTCTTATCCAATCACCAGAGCAAATCGAACAAAAAGGCACAATTTATCACCGCTATAGCAAACTGATACCTAATGATAGCCTGGTGTTTGTGATGTTTTCGGAAATAAATGTGTTTTGCTTGGAAAAGCTTTCACAAAATTGTTTTGAATGTTGCCCATGTTTATTTATTGCTTATGAACTGAGTTAGCTACGAGCTTAAGAATCTCAGGACAGCACAATTATGTTACAGTGCAGTCCGTGCGGTGACCTAGCTAAAATCATTAAACAAAATAGCATAGCATATCCCTGGGAACAGTTTAGAGTTCCAGTTAGTGTCTTGATCCCAAGAGGATATGGCTACGAACTAAACCATTACAAAATAACGTGAAACATTCGGCATCAGAAGGTTGTTGACATTGAGACAAACATCACCATTGAGTGTCTGGACGTGATTTATTAATCAGCACGGCCGATGAAGCCTGTCATTACTGGCCGGGCCGTGGTGCCGTGCGCTGGACACATCAGATCGTCCATCAGCCGCCGTCACGATGGACAGGACAGCTGATGGGTATCCGGGGGGTGGTGTCAGTGATACTGTCTCCGGCCGGCCTGGGGTGGCCCACTGCAGCTGGCACCGTATCGCTCCTGACGACACACACACACACACACACACACACACACACACACACACACACACACACATTCCAACTACGACATTTGTGGATGATGATGTCACATTTAACGCTTCCAATAAAGTAGTTACTATACTATATTGGTACAAAGTTATTGTCTTGACAAACGATGGCATATCAATGCAATGGACGTAGGCAATGTCAACTGACATGCCTTCCGATTTTGAAACGACATTTACTGAAGTGGTTTTTGACGAACTTCTGTTCTGTTCAACTGTGCCTAGTGCCTACCAATCAGTTATATGACGGTATTTCCGCTGTTTGGTCTGGCTGCCAATACCAGTTTGCCAATTTAGCCTTCAGAATGGCAGAGTGATTCCAGAAACATAGTCGCTTGGCTCCATTGTTGCATCGAATATCCCTACTGTTGAGTGTTGAAGCCACTTACAGGCGAGAAGGGCATGGCCATCATGAAATATCAGCCACTAAGTACTGACGAAATGTCACTGATATCTGGCCAGAGAAAGCAAATGTCTTCAGCTGTGTTTGTTCAAGATATTATGGGAGCTGAAAATCAGCGGCGAGGGAAATTTTTGCAAATGAGACAGGTAGACAGGTTGAGGAGGCTTTTATTTTAATGTATTTTTTCCTCGTTGCGTCGTAATTATCCAAAGTAAGAAATATGTCACGTCTTGTCTTCAGAGAACAATTGAAGACTTAGTGTTTTGACGGGCTACTTACACAACTGTCTTTGACAAGCTTCAAAGAAGACGTCCCACTGTGAAGGGGAATGTATGTTTCGGTATATTAGCGAAGGGGACATACTCCATTTTGTTTGCAAAGGACGGTAGTTCGTCTGCCCCCCCCCCCCAAATCGCAGAGAGCAAGCCAATATAGCTAACTTATCCGGAATGCTGTGAATCAGCTAAAAGCTGCTTTCATTTAAGAAACAATAATTTTTCGATAATACACCTTTTCAATGTGAACAAGTGACTCGCAGAATGTAACTGGTACGTTGAATGGTGGGAAAACAAATGATGAATACAAGAGAGATTAAATCACTTTTGTGATCTTAACTCAGCGAGGAGCCTAAAAGTGTTGATTAGGACATAACCTGATTCACATTGGTCATTGATGTGCAAATTGTGAAGACATTCCTGGTAGTCACCTACGCTGCAGGAAAGAGAAACCATTTGAGCGAAACATGTCCTCTGTCGCTGGCTGATAAATGATGCATGCTTCAGTCAACATATATTGAAAGCAGCTTATCCCTTTAAAACGTTACCGGTGTATCATTTTTCATTTAAAAGTAGGACAAGTACGTAAAATTGGAGCATATGAAGAGTGCTGGTATCCGTGATGAATCATCAGTGCATGTCTTACATTCACTCAGTGATATATACGTAATATATACAATGTACATATTAACTGTGTATGTGCGACGTTAAATGAATACACAACAAAGACATATGCGTAATATAAAGATCATGTGTAATGTGGATAAAATAAATACGAGGAAGATACCACGAGGTCTTAGACGCTTAGGAATACGACCATGATATTAAGCAACAGAGCACCACGGTTTCCAAGATAATGGAATGATGCTGGTACTGGTAGCAGCATGAATGGATATCTAATACGCTTCAAAGCTACATTGGGCTGACCGGTGAAACTGGTACCGGTCCTACCATTTTTGTATTGCCTGGGAATTGATAGCCATATGTATAACAGATCGCTTATTACCTATCAATAATTAGCTTTCTTCTGCAGCATGTCTTATTAAGATCGTAACCCTTCAAAAGTAGTCAATAGTCAATACTATGATGCTTCAGGGCCTTCAACTTCCGTCTGCTTAGTGATGAATATCACTTCGTCCTGACAGTCTCCACTTAGTCGGAACATGTTGTCGTGCCCGCTCTTCCCATGTGACAGTGTAGGTAAAATGGCCTCCCTCGGCCCATCTCAGGGGAAATCTCTCGCTGCTGTCATGGCGGCAGCTCGGGAGGCCTCGGGAGGCTCGCAGCCTCGGGAGGCTCGGCAGCTCGGGAGGCTCGGGAGGCTCGGGAGCTCGGGAGGCTCGGCAGCTCGGGAGGCTCGGCAGCTCGGAAGGCTCGGCAGCTCGGGAGGCTCGGGAGGCTCGGGAGCTCGGGAGGCTCGGCAGCTCGGGAGGCTCGGGAGGCTCGGGAGCTCGGGAGGCTGGCAAGCGTCGGGAGGCTCGGGCAGCTCGGGAGGGTCGGGAGGCTCGGGAGCCTCGGGAGGCTCGGTCAGCTCGGGAGGCCTCGGGAGGCTCGGCGCTCGGGAGGCTCGCAGCTCGGCGAGGCGGCTTCGGGAGGCTCGGAGGCTTCGGGAGGCTCGGGAAGCTCGGGAGGCTCCGGGAGCTGCGGGAGGCTCGGGAGGCTCGGGAGGCTCGGCAGCTCGGGAGGCTCGGAGGCTCGGGAGGGCTCGGGAGGCTCGGAGGCTCGGGACGGCTCGGGAGGCTCGGCAGCTTCGGGAGGCCTCGGAGCGTCGGGAGGCTCGGAGCTCGGGAGGCTCCGGGAGCTCGGGAGGGCTCCGGGAGGCTCGGGAGGCTCGGGAGGCTTCGGGAGGCTCGGGAGGCCCACGGGAGGCTTCGGGAGGCCTCGGGAGGCTCGGAGGCTCGGGAGGCTCGGCAGCGTCGGGAGGCTCGGGAGGCTGCAGCTCGGGAGGCTCGGGAGGCCTCGGTCAGCTCGGGAGGCTCGGGAGGCTCGGAAGGCTCGGGGAGCTCGGAGCTCGGGAAGGCTCGGGAGGCTCGGGAGGCTCGGCAGCTCGGGAGGCTTCGGGAAAGGCTCGGAGGCTTCGGGAGGCTCGGAGGCTCGGAGGCTCGGAGGATCGGCAGCCTCGGGAGGCTCGGGAGCTCGGGAGGCTCGGGAGGCCTCGGGAGGCTCGGGAGCTCGGGAGGTGGGATGGCTCGGGAGGCTCGGGAGGCTTTCGGGAGGCTCGGAGGCTCTGGAGGCTCGGCACGCTCGGAGGCTCGGAGGCTCGGCAGCTCGGGAGGCTCGGGAGGTCGGCAGCTCGGAGTGCTCTGGAGGGTCCGCAGCTCGGGACGGCTCGGGAGGCTCGCAGCTCGGGAGGCTCGGAAGGCTCGGGAGGCTCGGGAGGCTCGGGAGGCTCGGGAGCTCGGGAGCTCGGGAGGCCTGCAACGCAGAGAAAAGCCGACATTCCCGAAGGTCAAACGTAGGCAATTGTGCCCATCAAACACAGACCATTGTGCCCCGTCAAACACAGGTCATTGAACCCCTCCGGCACGCTGACCACTCACTCCACAGAAATGTCCAGACTCTGCTGACTGGTGACTGCACACATTGGTGGTCACTTCTGCAGCAGGGAGTACGGAGCCGGGTTTCACTCTGCGATTTCGTGCCCGCAGGCTATCCGTCTCCGGGCGCGGCAGGCGGCCGCTGCCAAGAAGCCTAAGATCACAGTACGGCCAGCGACTGTGATAGAGAACCTGTCGCAAACGAAGCAGAAGGAGACGACCCTGTCAGTGCTGCGGCCCGTGCCCGACAAGGTCACCAATGCCAATACCAATACAGGCAGTAACAGTCAGGTGAGACAAGACCCTGTATCAATGACTCTTTCCGGCTCGCGGCCAACTTTAAGTCTCCCCTATTCCACTAACTACACACCCCTATTCCGTAACTAATGTCCCTGCTATCGGGTTTGTTCGGACTCGCTCGTCCTTCGCCGTTTAAGGCGTCATACTGGTGTTACGCATACGTGATGACAGAGACAGAGTCCCTGGGAAAAAGTGTTTACGAAGTAGTCGCCTAAATTTGACTGGTATGACGACCCACTATGTAAAGATCCATTCCGATGTGAAACGAAAAAATTGTTTATTTACTACTCACACCTCCAAAGACCGTCTGTCTCTAATCAACGGCTCGGGCACGTTTGCACAATGCATAGAAGGCATCTTTGTATTATTTATGGTGCAATCATGTGTGGTCGCACGACTACCTGGTTCTCCGAGTATCGGACTGATTGATACATATTGCCCTGATTGGACTATGTTGTCATTTGCGCTATCAGAAAAGCAATACAAGATTCTCGGCATTGTCCCTCTATATTATAGTCACGTTTCGTTTACCGATGGACTACAAGCAGCGTGTAGTAAAATGGGGAATCTGGTCAAGTTCAAGTCAGCTGTGGGTATACAAAGCGTTAAAAAATGCGTTAACTTCAACCCAGGAAGATGCCGTGATTCCATTCTGTCTCCAGGCTGGGCTTATGTAAGGGAAATAATAGGACAATTATTTTTTCTTACGATCGCTTATGACGGCGTTTCAATTAGCCGGGTGAAAATACGAGCCGATCCCACGGCCGCCTGGGGACATGTACGCTTTCCGGAAATGAGATGGTCGCCCGTTGTTGAAGTCGAGCAGAGACTGCAGCTGGAAGACGGCTGCCGCCCGGTGAACTCGGTCCCGTGCCCTGCGTGCTCAGCTGCTGTAGCGGTGACGGTCACCAGCCTGTACTGGTGACGGTCACCAGCCTGCACTGGTGACGGTCACCAGCCTGCACTGGTGAGGTCACCAGCCCTGTACTTGGTACGTCACAAGCTGTATCTGGTGACGGTCACCCAGCCTGTACTGGTGAGGTCACGCAGGTGACTGGGTGACGGTCACTCAGCCTGTACTGGTGACGGTCACCAGCCTGCACTGGTGACGGTCACCAGCCTGTACTGGTGACGGTCACCAGCCTGTACTGGTGACGGTCACCAGCATGTACTGGTGACGGTCACCAGCCTGCACTGGTGACGGTCACCAGCCTGTATTGGTGACGGTCACCAGCCTGCACTGGTGACGGTCACCAGCCTGTACTGGTGACGGTCACCAGCCAGCGATTGCTGTCGTTGACAGCGTTCCTGCTAGAGGCGCATGAGTTTCGTTAAGTGGAACATGTGGAACTATTAACTGGTGAGTGCAGGCTCTATTCGTGCGTCTTAATAAGTTATGTGGAACTGTTTCCCTTTGTGTGGCATTATACACGTAGTTCGAAATTAACTCAGCGCAGACCCAAACAGGCCTGTGCTATCGGAGATCCATACAAGCAAATGCTGGCGTCAGTTACCGAAAATGGAAACTGAACAGGGAACATCCATACTACGTGTAGCTTCAAAGTCACCTGCGGGCTGCGGGCCATTTCCTGTAAGCGCTACAAGTGCGTATGAAGTCTAGAGAATGGGATCTGGAACGTACACTGTTCCGCCGCACACATCGACGATGCGGTACAGCCTACCACTGCAGTTACAATGCGAATCTCCGTCAGCTCAACACAGTAGTAATGCGGCGCAGTCTACCATTGTAGGTGCTATCGGAATCTCTACAGCACCGTATCAGAAACTCGGCGCAGTTTGCATCTTTATGAGTAGATTCGCCGAATGTTGCGCCGCGGCAGAGCACATTCAAATAGCAACCAGAACGTGGCCGGTACACCATCCACACGTTTGCGCGTGCCTGAAAGTCGTGCTGCTCGCCGCAGCGGCCGGCTCTCCTGACGGCCGGCTCGACACCATGTTGACCTCCCCGGGCCGGCAGTTCATCACGATCGCGCTCTCCCCCGTGAGCGGCTCTATTTGCACGTGAGATGATGCATATATCTGGCGGCCGGGCGGTGGCGGCCGGACGGCCGGCTGATTGCTGCCCGGCCGCGCTGTTGCCTCCCGGGAGTGGACGGCAGCGCCGCCGGCCGGCCGCCACGCCGCAGATATATGGAACACTGGGTGGGTGGAAGACAGGCCCGAGCCCGTCCCTGTTTACTATCCCACTAAAGCGACGACAGAATAAAGCCCATAAAAAGCTTATGAGCTTACGTGCGCAGCATTTCAGGACGGCTGAGATATTGTGGAAGTGGCGCTGAGGCGAGTCGGAGAGGGGGGGGGGGACCCTCCAGTGTGCGTGAGGAGAGTATAGGAGGTTTGAGTGCAGAAGTTGCGGCCGGGAAATTTGTTATGGTGTTGTGAACAGCCGAGAGTAATGTAGATGAAAATCATGTGCTCGCAATAACCCATTCGCTGGCCTGTTGCGTCTGTTTTTATGATGTTTTTATGATCACTGACAGCGGGCTGCCGTCTTCGAATTTGTGATGTTAGCTATATATCAGGTGTTTTCGCTGTAACCGTAGGACTATTGAGATTTGCTTGATTGAGGTTGTGTGTGGTATCATAAGTGGAAGAATTTGTCAGAATGTTTTACATAAAATATATGAAGACAAAACGAATTGTGTTAATATCCCGTATTACTCTGAGACCTGAGTCTCTGCCAACATATTATTATCAATCAAAGCGTTAATTCATGACTTTACCCATTAGTAATCCATTCAGACTCAATCGCGCACTTAGCAAACCATTCTTTCAAATACAAAATGAACGGCATCGATTTCGGTGTTCAGATACAAAGTCGGCTCAGTTGTTTTGTCATCGAAAGTTTAACATCGTGGAACCTACAGCGGACCAAAAACAGAACAGGGATTTACAGCACAGAATCGCGCCTGCCAAAGAAACAGGCGTCATTTTCACCTTGTGAGCTGGAGCGAGCAGCGGGTGGACATAAGAGAGCAGCGGCACTCAGCCTGGGACAGCGCAGTGACGGAGCAGCGACAGGGGTAGTGACGGAGAAAAGGCTGTGGCGCGCCACCGAGCACCCAGATGGAGCTTATCTCGGGCTAGACTGTTGGCGTCTGTGGGATGCTGGGGAGGGATAAGGACAGGCGGCAGAAGACTGTTAGGCCTGCCCCTCATGAGTGCGTTTTTTATGCGTTGCATTTCGGGACGTCTCAATGCGTCTCAATGGGTCTCAATGAATATCAATGAGTCTCAATGAGTCTCAATGCGTTGCGATGCGTCAATCGTCAAGCATTACGCATTCACCCAAGCATTGGATACGGCATTTGGACTCTCGGGCATGTAACACAGGCGGGGCGGGTGAGGCGGGGCGGGGCCGAGCGGTGAGGCGGCGGGGCGGGCTGAGAAGGGCGGGGGTGAAGGCGCGGGGGCGGGTGGACGGGGGCGGGGCGGGTGGGGACGGAGGGTCATGGTGGGGAGGGGGCGGGTGCGGCGGGGCGACGGAAAGACCGGGGCGTGTGCGGCGGAAGTGGGTGGGGCGGTCGTCGGAAACGCCGGCGTCCGCCGCGCCTAGTTGGATGAGTGATGGATGCCGCGGACACTGGCAGGGAATACGCCGCCCGCACTCGCCGCAACGCCACGCGTCCGGGTCCGCGGTGTGGAGACCACAACACAGAAACACTTTTAGAACTTTAGCTAAATTATCTTCCATGAGAAGTCATGAAGAAGTCCATGAGAAGTCTGCCACGGTCTCCATTTCTAGACTTTTTCAGTGGGATGGTCTGCCTGAGAAGTATACATTATATCGATGTTGGTATTTGGTTCTACGAGACTATCAGGCAGTCTTACACATTCTCAAATGTTTTCCCCACATTCTCAAAATTTTTCCCGAACCGGAGATTGAACCGGCCGCATTTATTTGCTGTCAGCTGTTGAGAACCTTGAGAATCTCTACATGGTCTCCTGTTGAGGACCTTGATATATCTACATGGTCTTTACAAGTGACCCGGCTCTCCGCTAGATGGCGTTTGTCATCACATCCCGCGCGCGTCATGTTTTATGCTATTTATCGCCGTTTGTTTCGTCTAGCATGCCTCTCGACTATTTGGATTCATCGATTTGGCCGTGCTACGCTGCTTCAAAAATCACTCATCATCATCCTTTACTTACATTTACTCGTCTTTTGTATCACTCTTGTATCCGTTCACTTCATTCGATTTGCCTTTATTTATTGATATAATGCTTTTTTTTTCAATGGCACGGAAATGACCTGGCACGCGAAGTGCCGAACCAACAAAATGTCAATGTCAAAATTGAAATTTTATCATCCCACCTTTAATTCCTCCCGACTGCTGTCTTCTACCCCTGCACGCGACGTTACCGGTTCTGGTGGCCCTGGCCACCGGGCAAGTGACGGCCCTCGAGCCGTCCCCCGGAGTGTGGCCGTCTGTTCATGGCTGGGCCCTCCTCGCGCTTCGTCCTGCGGGGGAAGGGCCTGGTTCATGGGCGAGCTGCCGGTCAGCGGTTCATTTTGACCCCACTTTACCCCCTTCTCCTTTCATCCCATGGCTGCGCAATGGTCCGACTGGGCCGAAGCGGTCTCTCCCTAAACCAAACCAAAATGAAGATTTATCGTATATACCTTAATAAAGGCTGCTTGCCACCGGGCAAGTGACGGCCCATGAGCTGTTTTGCAAGAGTTGGAGGCCATTTGGCATGACGTGTGTACCCCTCGCAGCTTCGTCCTGCGATCGACTGCCTGTTCATGAGGCGGTTGCCCTGTCAGCAGCTAATATGACCCACTTTACCCCTTCTCCTTTAACCCATGACTGAGCAATGATTCGTCAGGCCCGAAGCGGTCTCTCTCTCTCTCTCTCTCTAAATCAAAAGAAAAGAAGTTCATTGAGAATGTTACGCAACACTGATACATTCTCGGAAGATAAAGTTGTCTTCATAATGAGAATCTTGAGACCATTTTTGTGAACATATATTATCTCGGTGGGAGAATTCTCGCGATCTATATGGTCTCAAAAATAGTTAAATTGAGAATTGTTACGCAAAACAACTGATGCATTTCTCAGCGAAGATAAGTGTCCTAATAATGAGAACCGGAGACCATTTATGTGAACTAAATTATCTCGGTGGAGAATGCTCGCGATCTACATGGTCTCATAATAAGTTCATTGAGAATGTTACACAACACTGATACATTCTCAGCGAAGATAAAATGTCTTCTTAATGAGAACCTGAGACCTTTTCCATGTTGTGAAAAAGCGCTCCAAAAGTGTGTCTCTCTGCAGAGACAGGATTAGCGCTGTACGGTCTCCATAGAACTCTACAGAGTCTCGAGCGTCTCTCAGTGCATTGCCGGAAACTGCGGCAGATCACCAGATGACACTCGAGCGCTGTACGCGCAGGGTTAGTGGCGGTATCCGACCTGAATACTGAATACACGTCGGATCATGTCTCTCGCCGCCGCTCTATACTCCTGCCAAGACAGATACCGAGAGTTTGTTAGTGCAAGTCGCGAGGGAGTATCGCATGACATGTCCGAGGCCATTCAGATTACGGGTAGCTTGTTAGTGCCCGAGGCCATTCAGATTACATTACGGGTAACTTGTTAGCGCCTGATGCCATTCAGATTACGAGTAACTTGTAAGGAAAGGTCGTATCACTCAGCGTCTCGTATTCTTCACAGAATGTGCGTCTTTTTGCACCCATCGTGGATTATTCGGTCGCGAGAATTCCTCACCCACGCTCTTTCGTCCCGTCACAGGATGAGGACGATGAGGACGATGACGAGGGTCAGGAGGACGGAGCCGATATCTCATCCCCGAACGATGTGGAGGACTGCCACATCATTACCAACAAGTCGTGTGCGGAGCTCCCGCTCGTCACACTGCCCATGACCAGGTGAGGCTTCAGAGACAGACTGGGACACAATGTTTGGGAACGTAGCTAAAATGTACGTGAGCAGCAGTATTTGTTTAGAGTACAGAACTGCATCCGTTTTTTCTCGGCAGAGAGATATACGTATGTCACGTCTTCAAGGTTAATGTTTGCCGTTTTGTTGTGATCGACCATTGCGATTTCCACTCTTTTCAATGACGCACGAGGTAGTCATTTATCATAGCATTTAGATAAGTTGTATGGAGCAAAGCATTGGCACGGCCAGGTCCCATCAAAATGGGCAGTATCACTACTTGCTTTAATATAGCTGTTGTTCGATTTAAAAAAACAGCATTACGTGACAATAGCCGTTTTCACGATGGCATATTTTGCGCGAAATGTTTTAAAACATTTTAAAATGTTTTGAAATGTTTTAGTTAGTAGCCGCTTTTCCACGAATAAACTAATATGCACGAACACATGTTTTTAACCCCTCGTCCCTACGGCACCGTAGAGCTGAGGGTTAAAGACATTTATCGCAAATTTGTCCTATCGTGAAAACGGCTATACTCGAAGACATTTTAAAATGTTTTAAAACATTTCGCGCAAAATAAGCCATCGTGAAAACGGCTAACATAAATTTTCATATTCATCAAATCCTAATTTTGGAAGTAAGCTCATGTTTTCACTGCAATGCATTTTTAATTTCGCTCATCGGCATTACGCAAATATGTAACGGAAAACCATTCCGTGGTAATTTGTATGCCTTGGCAATGCATATCAAATCAGGCCGTTATACTGCTAGGACAACGGTGACTTCCTTTTAATTTGTCTATTTAATTTCTACACAATGGCCGAGATGTCCCAGAAGACAAAACATCGCAGAGTCGTACTCGTGAATTAACTGATGATATGCAGTACGAATTGCCCTTGCTTCCATTCCAGGAAGTATTTAAATGCAGGGAGTAGATTGGATGGAGAGGAATTTTCGGTACATCTCTATGCCACAGAAAACGGACGCTCGTCTTCCATCACTGCAGATTGCATGGAAAGCGCAGCCGCTAAAGTGAAATAGGCTCGCCAGTCTTCTGTAGCCATTAATCTTTCACGATTCCCATTCTCTCTAATGTGATAACCTTTTCAAAAATGAACTGTTTAAGCAGGAACCCTCATGGGAGCCATCCATCGTCCGAGCAGGAGCAACCGCAGTGCCCTAATCATTATCATCCAGCCAGGACCATCTTGGTGTGACGTTAACTGGTCCATTTATCATCATTCCCTTATAACTTGTCCTGCCGCTCTCCCTTCCATCTTAATAGCATCATTAGACAGTCCGCGGACGTCGCTGCAGCCAAAGCCCAGCCAACAGAACACAGAGCAATTGGGCTCCAAGTTGGCTCATCCCGTGCCACCGCCGCGAGCGTGCTCTGATTAGGAGTCGACTTAACGTCAGACATGGCTAAGATAAGCATCTCAGAGCGGGCGGCTGAGCAGTGGCTTTTTGCAGTCGGACGGGGCGCCGGTCGGAGGAGCCATCCAGCTGTTTGCCAGAGTAATCATTTCGGCTGGGAGCGCGCGGCGCGAACCTCATCACAAGGCGACCAGCGCGGCCCATCATAGCTCGCCGCACCGACGGACTGCCGGCGCTGCTGCCGCTCTGAGTTATGATGCTTACAACCACAGAGGACCGCGTGAAATTAGCCCGCCGTCGGACCGCCGGCGCCGGGCGGAGGCGGTGGCAGGGGCGGCGGCGGGGCGGCATAAGGAGATGGCGAAGTCGCAGACTCGGCGGGATGACTAGTCATCGTGTTGCGCTGGTCTGCTGTGATTTGTGACGGCCGACGGCATTATTCGTTAGGGCGATTATCTGTATAATTACGAGGTCGGATCGCGTGCAAACTTGGTTGGCAGTAGCCGGGATGAGGTGAGGTCGTACTGTCCAGGCCAATCAGGCAGGTAATGAGTTACTGAGAAAATGCAGTCCCCAGTGGTTCATCTGATAAAGTGTCGGTGGACTTCGGTGGCTTTCCGTAAAATCGTTTGCCTGACTCTTTCAACGCTCTGCAGTGTTGTGATAACTGATAACACTGCTGAGTGTTTAGTTGTAAACGCTTTCAATTGAGCAGCACAAATTGACATTCTTATCCTTGATTGCACGTACCTATAACCTAATGTTCTCGTGCTATTATCGCTCGCGGATGACAGCTCCAAGCTGTTCATTTGAACTTGTATGTCCTGTTCTCTGTCTGTTTTGTTTCGGCTATTTTATTCGGATGCGTTTTCTCACCGTTACCTTTTCCATTGAAGATGACACGTATACCATTGATCAGCTCTGAAGAAGAAGAAAAAAATTGTAAAAGTTATGTCCAATGTCTTGCAATGATTTTGTCACACATCCAACATGAATTTATATTTTAGTTGCGCAACGGAATCACATTAACAATAACTCAGTTGTGTTTTGCCTCTTAAAGACAGACTGGACAACATACAGGGGCTCCGCCACGGGGGACGGGGGACGTGTCTCCCCGATTTTTTAACTTCTAACATCACGCCTATGGGCGATGCATGGAAATAATCGGCTAGTTTTGCTGCATCTGCTAATCTACTCGTGAGGTCAATCTTGCCGGAGTACTCATCATTCTCGTTTGATCGGCGACATCGCCTGTTATACCCCACAACCTGTCGCCAAACGACACCTCGGACCACGTCACGGCGATTCGGTGCTGTCTCACCCAGTGCCGGCGGTGGCGGAAATGAGCCACCGGAGGGGGGTGGGGATGGGCGGGCCCCGGACCCGTCACCGCCCCGGGCCACGACGTCGCCTATTGTTGCTGATGGCCAGTGTCGGCAGCGATTCTATTGTGCGTCGCGCCGATGATGTTGTCAGCCAGTGACTCAGTACTGACAGTCGCGCGTTGACGGCCGTAGAGTCCACTGTCTCGTCACGTCCAGGAGGATCTGGACCACGGGTCGGTCTGTCAGTCAGGGAAACTGACCATCCACGGTCTGGCGTCAGAAATCACGGAACTGACCACCATGTTTTCACCGGTCTGGGTTGCAGTCAGGAAGTCGCTGACTCAGCTGGGGTGTCACGGTTCTGTCAGTTCAGGAACTTGACAACAGGGGTTTTCTTCATGGCGGTCTGTCAGTCAGGAACTGACCTGATCCCACGGTAATTCAGCTCAGGAACTGACCAGCGGTTCTGGGGTCTGGTCAGATCAGGAATGCACCACGGGTTGGTCCATGTCTGTCATCAGAACTGATCAGTCAACGGATCTTGTCAGATCCCCTGGCATGAGCAGAAGTATGGCATCAGATCTGCATGTCTTTGACCAGACAGGTCTGCTTTTTGCGAACAAGTCCGATGATGTCTTCGATTGGCCATCGCTAGGGGGTCGTTATCAGCGTTCATTCGTTTGGAAATTCTTTGAAGTTTGGTGACATTGTGAAAGTTGAAAATATAGTTCGCAAAGGTTGAGAGAATTTATTCCTCGGTTGCCGAGAGATAATGTTCATCGTAACTGCCTCAAGAAATAATCGTGCTTTTAACGTTCGGTGCTGCTATTCACATCGTGTGATTTCAATGTTTGGTGATAGAATTGAAATTACCTTACAGTGCAGGAATTTGAATAGCCGAACGCCTTTTTAATATTTCCTATAGTGAATTATAGTTTCATATTAATAATCGAACTGGAAGTTCATTAGATGAGATACCGCCTTGGAAACACCTACCTGCTTGTGAATGCGATAACTTAAAATTTGCCTCAATTCGTTTTAATGAACGATTGCTGGTAGATAGCTGCTTCCTGATCTGGAACAAATATCCTGCAAAGGAGCTGATTGTTTGCAGATGGCATTCCAGCCCTGCTGTGACACCGAACCTGATGACATTTGTTTGTCTTCCTGTAACCAAGTAATGTTTGACAGGGAGATCAATAGGTACAAGTTGTTTGAGCGGTGTGTGTTTGTGTGTGCCATACCTATGCGCTGATTTGCTTATGTGTTGAGATTTCATGATATAAAACGTTACTTTGAGCATAATTAGTAACAGAAGTAAAGAAAGTTTTAACTTCATGCTCACATCATGTAGAAAAGAAATATTTAAAACAATATAAAATATATTTTCAGTCGTGGGTCTTCTTCAGTAGATATGTCAATATGTCAATATCCACTGAAGAAGGCCCACGGCTGAAAATACATTTTGGATTGTTTTTAAATATTTCTGCATAATATGAGCATGAGATGTGTTGAGGCTTCAAGAACCTGACAGAGCGTATATTTCAACATCATGTTTCATGTCCACTGTCCAGGGACTTTACCAGCACTTACCCAACTCCTTTCCTTTTGTCCTTATATTTGATCTATGTAATTTCCACAAATGGTGTTGGAATCCTGTCGTCGGACCTGACCTGACCTGACCTGACCTGACCTGACCTGACCTGACCTGACCTGACCTGACCTGACCGGTGTGTTGCAGCTCGGCGGGTCCATCGGTGTTGGTGGTGGAGGCGAACGGCCACCACGACTCTGGCTACGTGGATGACAGTAACGTGAACCCGCTGTCGGCCGTGGCCACCTGCCCGGGGCCGTGCGACGCCCTTCTGCCCGCCCGGACCGGCGCCGCTGGCAAGGTACGATTGAACGGCCACTGCCAGCGTCCCGGGCACACTCAGCTGATTAATGACATGTACCCTTCAGTCATCAGTCATCAGTCGTCAGTCGTCAGCTGGACTGACTAGACCACTCTGTTGATAGCGCTCTGACACTTCTGATGGATGTATGCTAGGGCAAATGATTCGAGTGTATTGTTTGCTTGTTGACTGTGGAGTGGTATTGGTCTTGGATTCTCGGATTGGTTGCTTCGCATAGGTCTTTCAGTTGTTTGTATGAGTCGATCTGTTAGTCAGCCGTGTGTGTAGGATTTGAGTTGGTATTCTGTCTTGTCTGTCCTCATTGATCCTCGTCATTCTTTGGCCATGTTTGTTGTCAACGCTTGTCAATTATTCCTGCTATGTTAGTTTTAGTTAATCGTAACAGTGTTGGCAAACAATGATTCAGTGGTTACCAATATTTGCAAACTGCAAGCTGCAGATTAATACCCTCAGTGGTGCTAAAAATATATAGAATATCTAAATTGTTTAACATTATAATTGTTTGCCTTCTACTAACACTTAAACAATTAACACTGCGAGTGATATCGATGATAAATAAAGTCATGAAAGTTGGGGTACCAGTTTAACTCGTAAACGTCTCACTTTCCACTACGTGCATTATGCAACTGGATTCACAAAACGAGATGCTTTGGAGCTATGCAGAATATCTAATGATTATATCTCTTCTATCAGACCTTCCAGCCAGGGGAGAAACCAGCATTTTTCGAGACAGGTGCATCCGGTCGGGGGCCCGTCACAGAGGGGGGGGGGCAGTCTCCATAAATATCCGACGAACTGCGATACCTCAATAATCTCATTTCAAAAGTTCAAATTTCAGGCCTGAGAGGGTCCATTCCAGGCGTGAGAGGGCCCATGTCAAGCCTGAGAGGGCCCATGTCAGGCCTGAGAGAGCCCATTCCAGGCCTGAGAGGGCCCTCGAAAGGGTTCTTCCTCCGTATCCTAGGGTTCTCCGATAGACTAGGAGGGTCCTGGTATTGTGCGAGAGGGCTTTGGATCCGCTTCTCTCAGATATTTTACAACAGCATAAAATGACGACCGCCGGGCTGTGTGGTTGTAGCCGGGCATAGGGAGCCCGGCAAAATCTCCCGGGTGCAGGAGCACCATTTTCATCCCCCCTGGCTACGCTTCTGCTTCCAGCTAAGTTGCTGAGAGTTGACATTTCCAAATTTGTCATTGTTTTATCAGTGAAGAGCTAGCACCATTTGCCATTTCTCGAGCATCCTGCAACGGAAGCAGTTATTTCTCCAACGCCGAATCATACCGCCTCCATTGGGATGGGTTAATATCTGCCAGTGGCATTAGCAAACATCTCTGAAAGCCAGTGCCGATAGAGAAAACAACCATCACTGAAAGACTGCCGCCCACGGCACTGTAGCCGTCCAATCCAGTGGCGCCGCCGGGATTTCCTGCGAGCTAATGAAGAGCTGTGGTGGCGTGGAGGGCCTAGCTGTCCGATACAGCGCGGGCTACTCGGCGGTCGTCCTCACCCGCGCCGACCGGATCCGTCTGATTGCCGAACCGAGTCAGAGCGATTAGATCGGTAACGATAACAGCTGCCAGCAAACGCCCTGTGAATCTCGATATGGTCGGTGGTAGCCCGGTCAGCGGTGTGACAATCGGCTGGTTATTTATTATACGATATATAACTTGACGTTTGTTGGTGTAACATCTACTAGCCGCCCTCGGGTGTCTGATTATTAAATATAGCAAATATATTCGTCAAATATTAGATCCAGTAAATATCTTGCGATGCGACCTGCTTTGATGGAGTAATAAAGCTCAGCTACAGCATGTACTATCGTTTGCGATCCTCTGTTTCAATAATGCACGATGGCAACACACTTGTTTTTTTATTTGTAAGATCAAAACCAGTCTTCATATTTTTTTAATTGGTATCTTAAAAAATCGTTAGATTTTAGTCATGCCAATACAATAGCCCGGTCACATCCATGGTGTTCCATTTATGCGCGCCAGCTGCTAAAAATAACCCGATTTTTCCTGCGCATTCGAAAAACACCTCCGTTTGTTTCTTCTGATAACTCTGTCGCACGTTGCGCGGCGGCCCTGCCCCGGGTCGAGGGGGAGGTGAGGGAGAAGGGAGGGGGAGTGGAGGGGCGGTGTTTGCCTCCGGCGTGCTCTGACGTGCTGCTGTGACAGGAAGCGTCATCCTTCATCTTATACGAGCGCCGGCCGGCCGGGGCGGTGTAAACACTTGTACGGCGCGACACGCGAAACTCGCCTCTAACGACGGCAGGTCGCTGTGTCGAGACAGCGTTCAGACTTCAGCCGGCGGGGCCGATCAGGAGCCCAGCTGAGCACACAGAGCCACAAGCTGCTGCCGTCTCTCGCAGACGAGACCCACCTTACTCGAGGGTCTGCTGTCACCACTGGACGCGGTGCGTCGGTCCACTCGGCCGGTGTCCCGGTCAGACCACGGCGCAGAGGTCAGAGTGGATGTCGGTCGAGCTGTGAATACGCCGGGCGGCTGGCCAGGCTCGGCATTGATTGGCGCGCAGATCTGCTGACGCTGTGACGGCCGCTATTCGGATGGAGAGCGCAGTCCGGAGAAGGCGGTCGGTCACCGAGTGATCGGTGATCAATAGGTGACCGGCGGGCGCGGGGCGTGTTTTGACGGCTGCGGTGGCCGACCGGAGAGTCACGCCCACCGGCGATGGACAGCGCCGCCGCCACCACCATGCATCACCAGTAATAATCCGAATCAATAATGTACCGGCGGGCGCTATACGGCGGCTTGGCCACGTCAGACGCCGTACGGCTGTATCGTGCAAAATTAATGCATTTTCTCTCCCTGACAGACGTGCTTATGCATTATGTATGCTGTGTGCGGTGTAATGGGAGACATATTCAGGTTATTAGTTTGATTTAGCCAGTGTACTGTAAGATGATTCATGGGTAGGTCGATTTACCACTGGCCAGCCGCCGGGAGAGCTTTTAAATGTGGTTTTGTGCCACTTTGACTTATTACTGTTAGGAAATAGAAGGTTCCAATACGTTCGAAAGACTGCCGTATTGAAGGATAAACCAACCTTTTACTTACATCGAGAAGAATAGACCCATTACTCGTTGAAAATAAAATGTTATATGGTACCTGTGCTATATTAACTCTGAAAGACTGTTGAGATCAGTTGGACACTCAATTTACGGTTCATCGCGGGCTATTGTCGCTTCCTTTTGTAGTTCTCCAAACACTCGACGCTGCATTTTCCATCTGTCTCGGATCCTCTGTTACTTAACTGGTGTCTGTCTCCCTGGGGGCGTCACAGCAGCCTGGTTCTCTCTGCAGTGACAATGCGCCCTGTGCCGTGTCTCCATCCAGCAGCCCAGCCCAGCCCGCCTTGTTGCTCCGAGCAGCAGCAGCCGCTCCCGTCCCGCTCCCGTCAGTTTCCGTCCGTTTCCGTCCGCTCCCGTCCCGCTCCCGTCCCGCTACCGTTCCCGACCCGTTTCCGTCCCGTCCCGCTCCGTCCCGTTCCCGTCCCGCGTCCGTCCGATTCCCGTCCGTTCCGTCCCGTTCCCGTCCGTTTCCCGTCCCGTTCCCGTCCCGTTCCGTCCCGTTCCCGGTCCCGTTCCGTCCCGTTCCGTCCCGTTCCGTCCGTTCCCGTCACGTTCCCGTCCGTTACACTCCCTCCCGTTCCGTCCGCTCCGTCCCGCTCCCGTCCCGTCCCGTCCGCTCTCGTCCCGCTCTCGTCCCGCTCCGCTCCCGTCCCGCTCCGTCCGCTCCCGTCCCGCTCCCGTCCGCCGCTCCCGTCCGCTTCGTCCCGCTCTTCGTCCCGCTCTCGTCCGCTCTTGTCCCGCTCCCGCTCCCCGTCCCGCTCCCGTCCCGTCCCGCTCCCGTCCCGCTCCCGTCCCGCTCCCGGCCGCCGGCCGCTGCAGCCCGGTTGGCTGCTTCATTGGCAGTCGGCCGACAGCCGGCGTCCATCGAATACCAGGCGACACGCCGAATAGAAATCGGTCCGCTCAGACGAAGGATGCCTACTTTTTCAGGCTCAAATCTCCGGCGACAACAAATTGGCCTGCAAAAAGGCGGCAGCTAGCGGCGGCCCGATGAAAGATAAGAAGTCGAAGAGGCCGGCGACGAGCCGCTTCACCATTTACAAAGTCAACAAGGCGAGCCGGAAGAAGCGAGAGAAAAACTCGGCCAAACGCGAGCGAAAGGCGACCAAGACACTAGCGATTGTGCTCGGTAAGTTTGGAGATGTGGATGACTTTGTTCTGCAGAGCGTCAAAGTGAATTAGCGTAAGCGGTGTCATTTTATGTAAATGATTGGGGCGTCTAATGCTAATTTATAGATTTTAACTCAATTCTTACCAATTTGCAACGCCATAGCCTAATGTTAAAATTTGAAATCATTAGGGGTGCGCCCCCCCCCCCCCAATATATACAAATCGACACCGGTGATAAACGTGTTGCTTCGATTAGCTGGAATGAACTTGTGTAAGCTTCTATAATATTGAAATGCTGGAAGGTTACCAAATTCTGAAATTGTCTCATTGTCCAAAAGTTCATAAGTAGCACACGATCGAAATCGGCATGTTATTCCATACCTATATGCGTATTGCATATACAGGGGCGCAGCCAGGAGGAACAGGGGGCACGTGCCCCCTCCCCATTGGGCCGACTTTCACACTAAAAATAGTCAGTGACGTCCCTGTTTGCAAGTATTTAGAGGCCCTGTAAAATATAATAAGCTAAATCCGAAGACTTATTTTTTCGCGCCATTTTTGTTCTGGGGGCCCTTTGCCGAGGGGGCCTCTGGGGATGCAGCTCCCCCTTGCCAAAGATCTGACACGCGCCTCTGTGCATATATGTCTGTTTGCCCATATGGAAAAACTACATCTCCATATAAAACAAATATTTGATTTTGAAAATGAGGGTACCTCCATATAAAACGGGAACATTTATGTAATGCGCCCGTTCAGCTTCTGACCCAATAAGGGTGTTTTTTTCGGTCTTTTAGATGCTCACCGGGCTTCATTCAACAAGATCGTATCTCAGTATGCAGTTCAGGGTGTTAATATCGAGCATGCAGTACGTCTGATCAGAGTAATGCACTTAAATTAAACATTCATCAATGACACTGGCAAGCAGAGCTGGTAAAAGTGCATTTACGAATCGAATCGAGCGTCACCACAGCGTTTCAGAGTAGGACGCTGTTATTGGAACTCCGGAGGAGAAATTCAGTACATGATATCAGAATCCAAGTACTTTGATTTACCTAAACGGGACACGTGAAATACCATGCTTAGGCTGTGCTCTGCCCGTCACATTCCCAGTGGAAATCCAGGGAATCGGTAGAAAAATGTTTTCTACCTATTCCGGAAGCAAAGAGTTAACAGGAATGTCAATGTACAACTGCATTACCAAATTGCGGTAGAGTAAAATGCCCGCCGGGGATTCCAGGGTTTCCGCCGGAAATGTAACGGTCAGAACACAGTCTTAGTACTTACTAGTTACGTTTGTCTTAGCTAGGCCTCAGGGATGCTCTGATACTCTGAATACCCGGCTGCCAGCAAACGTGCCAAACGGATACAGAGTCAACTCGGAACTTCGGACACATGGAGTGTGTCCGAACATGACTTTGGCACATGCGCTCAAGTTAATGCTAGCCATGAATCAGTTACGCACAGGTAGTACAAGGGTTCTGTTCGCGTGCACTGTGAACAAAGACCAAGCTGTATCGAATGCATAATAATTGTCATGTTTGAAGATCGTAAGTATATTTAAACAGCAACCTCTTCACAGGTTCCCGGCGTGCTAGGTGCCGTTCTTCGCTTGTAGCGTGGAAAGTAGAGAAACACTTCCACCTAACGAATTAACGATAGGTAACGTTTACAGGCGTGTTTCTGGCGTGCTGGGTGCCGTTCTTCACATGTAACGTGGTGGACGCCATCTGCATGAAGAAAGGATCCGACTGCAGTCCCGGCCTGATGGCGTTCTTCTTCACCACCTGGATCGGCTACATGAACAGCTTCGCCAACCCCGTCATCTACACCATCTTCAACCTTGAGTTCCGCAAGGCGTTCAAAAAGCTGCTCAGCTGCAAGAGATGATTCGGCTGCCCACGGATTGGCAATGACTAGGGGTGTGACTGTGACTCGTGGCGTGACTGTGACCCGGGTGTGACTGTGACTCGAGCGTGATTGTGACTCTGGGTGTCATTCTGTGACTCTGGGTGGGACTAGGCGCGCGACGCGGCCGCACTCTGGCGGTGAGCGGCTCAGTAGCGTGTCTCGGCAGGAGTGATGTGAATTGTGATCGTCCGGACCCTACACGAGTGGCGATGCCTGTGTACCTTCATAGTGTGCGTGCGTTACAAACCTGATGTGAGCGAGCATACGTAAGCGTGTTGTTTGTTGTCGCAAGAGTGGACTATTTTGTTAAGTGGAACGCAGGCGGCGTTAGCAGCTGCGAATATCGTGTCAGAGAGTGTACATACGACAGATGCTGTACCTTGTCGGATACTGTACAAAGATGGCGGGCGCCGCGTTGCGCGTCGCTGACAAATCAAATCAAACGGCGCGGGCGGCGCGGCCCGATGGCGACTGACTGCTGGTCCGGGAACAATCCCGCGGGCCGCCCCCGCCCGGCGCGGGCGGCCCACGGGCGGGAGCGGCGCGGCGGCGGTGGCGGCGGGGGCGGCGGCGGAGGCGGCGTCAGATGGGGCCCGGCGCTCTGAGTCCCGCCGCGCCCCGCGTGGCCCGTTCGCGCCGCCCACGCCCCCGCCCGCCGCCAGGGCTCGCCAGCTGTCTGTTAAACAATAAATTTGGAAGAGCTGTACGCCTTTACGACTTTTGATGTAAACAAGTGTCCATGCCTGTGAAGAGAGGACTACCCCGAACATGGGCGCCGCCCCTTTCCGAAACTTGGGGGGGGGACGGAGGTATTCTGAAGTCGATTCTTCCCATGCAACGCCCATGGCCTAATGTTAAAATCTGAAAAATGTTGGGGGCGTGTCCTCCGTCCCGGTCTCCGACGCCCAACTGTACTTCATTAGAAATGTTTACAAGGTCATTTATAAAGAGTAGAAACAACAAAGAACCCAGGATTGAACCCTGTGGGACCCCAAGTTAAAGTTCGATACACTCTGAAATATAGGGGAGACCGGGGCACGTTCGTCACTTTTTTGTTAATTGGCCCTGGCGGGCACACTTTTCAGAGTTGGTGATTGATACTTTCCAATACTGTTACATACATCAATAGCTTCAAATCGTTTTTGGAAGTTCAGTGGTATTCAGTTTGTTTCGACACCAGTGTCGATAATGTGGCGATGACTCATTTGACAGAACCTTCCCCATATACGCGGCACGTTCTGTCACCTATGGGGGGCACATTCTGTCATTGATGATGTATTTCCTGTTATCACCAAACGGTCATTTGTGGCATCCCTGCAGAGGGAGAGAGGGTTTCATTCATCGCCACCATCAATAGTGTAAAAAATATCGGCTATATACGATCCCAACACTGCATTTTTGTGTTTTTCTTGGTTATCCATGCACGAATCAGGGCATGATATTTTAACACGTTTACTGGGGTGAGGTATTTCCACCGCAAATACCTGAAATCCCCCCCCCCCCAAGTGGATGCCAAAGTACACCGCAGTCAACGGTAAGAAAATGGCGTTGAACTGTCTCCACAGGGCCCAAGTGATAAGATCTTTTGCAATGATCACCGACGCCCCCCCCTCCCGTAAACGACTCCTGCGCTGACGACCCGACGCCCATCCCCCCCCCCCCTGTATCAACAATTTTTCGCTAACGAAACGTAGCTAAACTTCAGCCAACTAAACTCGAAGCCTAGATCCGCCAGTAGAAATCCCCCCCCAGTAAAAATTCCTTAGAAAAATGCCTTAACCCTGTTCCTTGCGGGGGCAGATTCTGTCCCCGGTATTTTTTCGCCCACCGCCTATCGTCTTGAAACTTTCGGACTTTTCCTAAATATGAGTGACACGTGTTTCGTCAAAATTTTGACAAAATCGGCTCAGCAGAGGCGGCTCCAGGTTCATGTTTTGGGGAGGTCGCTACGAATGCGGTTATGCGGCGCATACTTCCTTCGTAGTTTGTGGTGGAATAAAATCGTCAGAAACTAGATCACTGCTATATACATCATACATAATTGAATTATACATTTTTGGGGCAGAGGCGCACTCAGGTACATAAAATTGGAGGCGATATCCTCCGTCAATGTAGGCCCAACTTCAAATAAGTAAGATGATAAAAGGCGTTTCTGACATGGTGCCCGCCACGTTGTTTACTTGAAAGTTGAATCCGCCTATGCGTAATATATTACATTTAAAAAATTACAGCAACAAGGCCCACATGTGGCGTTCCTATCGTCACAAACACTCACGAACAACACGTATTTATAAAAAAATCACCCCATTTTCATCCCAGAGTACGCCTCTGATTTTAATTTTGTTCTTTTCCCTTTCATGCATTAAAGACCATGACATTGGTAGCTCAAAAACGTTTTTTTGCATTGGGCAAAAATCAGCGAATGACATGGCCCACAATACCTTTTAAAAAACACCCAATATTCTCTATTCTTTGCCCCTTGGCCCCATTTTTTGGAACAAAAAAAAAAAGCAATTTCGGGGTTCAAAAGAGAAAGCATTTCGTCACCAAAAAATCGAATGGTGTTCATTCCCATCGAAATCGGCCCAGCAGTTCTCAAGGATTCGGGGGGGGGGGGCCAGAATCTGCCCACGCAGGTTACGTAATTCTGGCAGCTCGTGAACTGCATCGCACCACCCCGATCTCCGTTTTTACGCTTGTAGTGGTGTACCATATCTGTAAACAACAGGCAATAATTTGTATGGTCGTTTATAAGCGATACGACTAGGATACATGAACAGATTCAGTGACTGAACCTGTCCCAGATTGGGTGGCAGAACATGCCCCACTCGACACAGGTGACACTTTTTCGTTTTTTACTGAAAATTGGGGAGAATGGGGCAGAATAACGCTCAGAACAAAGTTCTGGACATTCGTGTCGGCCCATGACAGCATTCAAAGACACTATACAATTATCTGAATGGCCACAAACCAAAGTTTTGTTCCACTTATAAAAAGTTTGGAATTTCTGTTGAAAAAACAAAACCTTTCAAATTGGACCCAATCTGGTCCGCAGGCCATGTGTTGTTTTGATAGTACCTTTCGCTCGTTTCCGGGCCACTGCAAGCACAAAGGAACATATGTTACGAAACAACAATATACCTGCGGTGGATAATTCACGAGGAAATCCCGCTGACATAATGTGCCCCGTGACAGAACGTGCCCATTCTCCCCTACCCATTAGTTTGTATTGGATGTCTTCTATTAATCAAATAAGATTTAATCATACTCAGCATGTCCCCCCGTATACCGATTAAGTGGAACTTATTAATTAGAATGGTTATATTCACTGTATCGAAAGGCAAAGCTTTTTCAGGTCCAAGAACAGGCCAAGCACCTTACCGTCGTTTTCAAGTGTCCTCGTGACTTTTTCAACAATAAGAGTGACCGGCATATATGTCCACGTTTCTGCTTCTAAAATACGGAATTGATAATCACTAAGGATATTATTGGTTTCATGAAAGAAATTAAGTTAGTGTGCAAGATATTTCAAGTATTTGAGAGAGACAAGTAGTAGATGAAATTGGGCGCTAAATTTAAAACGTATTCTTATCACTGACTTTTAGTGATTTGGTACAATGCTTGCAACATTTTAAGCGATTCAGGAAAAGGTCGCAGTTTGCAGACAAAGATTAAAGAAGTAGGCAGATGATGAAGGCAACTTTTATGGGTTCTCAAAATGATATTAGTACTATTTATTATCTATTCCACCTCCCACAGTGTTAAAGGTTTTAATAATATTCTCATTTTGATTAGAATTAGTAGAAAGAGGTTGATCAAAAATAGAAAAGTAAATGTTCTTAAGGTAAGCCATTGGGCTGTTGTCTGAGGTGGGCATATTGTCTTCCAATATTTGTCCCACAGACACACAAAATTAATTGAAGCCATTTACTATATCTTTATTGAAGTACGTTATATTATCATATTTAACAAATGCATTTGTGATATTGTTTGCCGACTTATTGGAGTTAAGTGCTTATGTGAGCACTCTCCAGATTTATTTTCCATTACCTGAATTATCATGAAATTATTTCTGAAAATATAACTTTTTTGTCTCTGTTAACACATTGGAAGGCATGTTTCTATAACATCTTTTCTCATTTTCTTTTAGCAAACTAGGACTTCTAATAAACTGTCTGTACATCTAATACAAAATATAAATCGCTTGCTTACATACATCTGCAGGTGGGCACTGGCGGATCCAGAACGTGTGCATGAGGGGCCAAATTTCAAAAAGTTTCATCAAATTTGAAAAAAAAAATCATTGAATTTGGCTTTCTTGTACCTTACTGAACCGTTTAAAACAAATATGCCTTAAGGAAAGGTTTATTATATTTCCCTCTACAGGGAAAAATATGTCAAATTTCACCGATTTCTGGCGATATGGGGGGGGGGGCTAAAGCCCCTGACGCCCCCCTCTGGATCCACTAGTGGCGGTGGGTATCTATATATTACGTTTGAGATTCATTCAATTTCACTTTGGATCTCAATTTGGAAGAATTGAACACTTCTCGCCCTAGAGCACAACTCACATACAGGATATTTAACATAATTGTACACAATGCTACTGCCACTGTACTATGCAGCTTCTGTGAAATAGGCCAAGTTCAACACTTGCTTGTTTACATAGATCTGCGGTGGGTATCTATATATTACGATTGAGACTAATTTAATTTCACTGTGAAACATGAACACTGAATGCTAACAGGCCGTCGCCAAAGTCCATAGGCAGATCCACGAGGGGGCATCGGGGCCAACCCCCTCAAACGAATGAATCATTCGAACTTTGGGACATTTTATGATGTTAAAGAAAGCCTAAGCAACTTTGAAAAAGTCCGTTTGTTTCAATTCGTTTCCAATTGTGAAGACGGTGACGACTATCTGTATGTTGTGAAACGTTTTTGTATTCAACCTGAAAACTGCTTCATGTCTTCTATGCTCCGCCATTTTTTCATATCAATTTAGTCTGAATGTTTTGTATGGATGAATTTCCGAGGTCAGGACCCGCGCGAAGCAAAGCGTGTTGCACAGGCCCTGACCTCACCACCCGATCATGCAATTCCTGTTGGTCAGCAGAAGTTGGAGACGAAAGTGTTACGTGCCCGACATACCTGGACACGGTCCACCCCGCTCACTGACGTCACCTGACCTTGAGTGCTACCGCACGAGCGTCTCGGAGCAGCGCAACCGTAATGTCATAACCGAACCTGATCTAACCTTTATGGAGGTTGGGTCGATACGCGGCCTCCGTCTTCACGAGGGGTTGAGTATGGTGCCCCCTTTGCGGTCTTCGGCCTCCTCGGAAAATTACACATTTTCCTTCGTTGATAATCGTTCGAGGATCTGTCGCCCCAGTTGCGCTACCCCGAGACGCTCATGCTACCGCTGCCATCGGCCACAGGCCATCCCAGTCAGAAGCAAATAGCGAGCGTCGAAGCGACTCGAACCCGGGCTGCCACTACTGGGATTCGTCAGAAGTCCAGCGTTCTCTCACTGAGCTACAGGGGCGGACAAAAGACGAAGCCTAAAAATGAGAACAACCTGCGTAACGACACTTGCTGGCTGAGGACTCCTCGCCTAACCGGTCTACCACTTCGCACTGACGACTCGACTCTATCCCCCCCCCCCCGGTCAACAGCTTGTCGCTGATAACACGAAACGAAATGTTGGCCTCCCTAAACTCGAGCCCTAGATCCGCGAATGAGAGGAAATACCTACCCCGTCATGCCGGCAAAATATTTGCCGAATGAGAAAGTGAGAAGCATATACGAGTACACGTAATACGCATCAGACATAGAATATTGTAACGGGCTACCTTCGATTGCGGGCATTTGCCTTCAGTGTACAAGCGATTCAACATTACCACGAATGAATCTTTGGGTATTTGTATTGTATAACTGAAGTTATTATGGTCGTGACAAGTATGTAATATCACATAAATTAAAACTTAGCACCTTATCATATAAATCACATAAGTGGGGAGAGCCGATCGGAGGACCTCCCCAAACGAGGTGACTGGGGGCAGAGATGGGTCGGTCACCAGTGCTGGGAGGGCCACCAGCAGGAGAGTGGCAGGCGGCAGGGTGGCTGGCGGTGGGGAGCCGGTGCAGTGGCGGCGCTCAGCGGGCCTAGTCTCGCTGCTATTGAGCACAGCTCTCCAGCTGGACAGGCCGTCAGTGGCCAGACCGGTCACTGGGTCCGCGTCCGCACGTCTGAATGGCAGTTCTGCGGGACGGTGCGCCTGGAAACGACCGTTCTGATGAAGAAACTCGCTCGGTTTAGAAGGGCACGGCACTCATGGCCGGCCCGGGAGCAAGGAACGAGCACGTGATTGAGCTCGAGTGGCCGCTTTGACCGGAGAAATGCTTCATTTTGCTAGACCTGAAGCTGAATTAGGAAACTTCATGCCTGCACCACCGTCGCTGATCGAACAAATGAGACGTAAAAATAGCCCACATCTGCGCACCGCACGGCTGTTGAAAATAGTGGGTACTAAACGCAATGAGCTTTACTGGTTCGCTCAAGAAGAGTGGCTAGGTTTATATTTACAGAAACAGGCAAGGTAGCATAAATAGAGGATATTAACCCTACATGGTGTGTCCAACACGATACTAGCACCGGGATATGGTACCTACAAGTTGAAACACACGAGTGACTGAAACTGAATGCGTTCAACTGGTTGCCGAAAGTTGGTGTTCACACTGGGAATGTTTGACAAAAAAGGAAATAGTACAAGTCCTTATACATGTGCAACCAAATACGTATTCGCGATCAGCACAATCCAGAGGGATCAGGTCATTGACAGAAGAGGTTGCGGTTATTGAAACGTTTTCATCTCTGGCGGCCGAAGTCATGAGTGTGTCGCTTAGATAATTTTGGTAAGTGATGAGGACACCATATTAGACGTATGGTGTGAGCTTCAGCGAAATCGTAAGGGCCGCCAATTTCAGTCATTTCCATGTTTTTGCCTCTAGTGTCGAAACCAATGAGTGTGCCGCTTAGATATTGTAGGTGTGTGATGAGGGTACTATAGAGGTTGTATCTTGTAAATTTCACCGAAATCGTACGGTTGCCTATTTAAGCAAAAATGCTTGTCACCTCTGAAACACACGAATAACTGAAACTGAATGCGTTTAAATGGTTGCCAATAGTTAGTATTCACACCAGGAATGCGTGACAAAAATTGTGTGGAAATCACGCAAGTCCTAATACCTGTAGCATTAGTAGCATACAACCATATACGTATTCGCGATCAGGACAGTCCAAAGGGGTCAGGCCATAGAGAAGAAGAGGTGGTGGTTATTGAAACGTTTTCCCCTCTAGCGTCCGAAGAAATGAGTGTGCCGCTTAGATATTTTAGGTGAGGGATTGTTGCACCAAAGACGTTGCATGGTGTGAATTAAAAAAAAATGTCTGGGGTCGCCGGTGGTACCCCAAAAATATATTTTCACCTCTAACAGCTAAGCAGCTGAGTGTGCCGCGGTACTATTGTGAATATGAAATCTAGACGACATAGAGAACCTGTGGTGTCCCTTTGAGCGATATCTGAGGGGTCGCCGAATGCGTATTTGAATGCGAATGCAAATACGAATGCAAAAGCATGGATGCATGGAAAAGGGTTGAATTGTGGTACGACTATGCCAGCCCGTCGATGTCTCATTGTCTCAGACTCTCAGTGTCTCATGATAGTAAACGCCTGTTGAATGCTGTGCCGCATGGCTGAATGTAGTTCATATTACAGCCAACAGATGTCTCTCGCATCAAACGCCTGGTGAATGCTGTGCCGCATGGCTCAGCACTCGCCAATTATTATTGAGACTCGGGTTCTTGTGGAAGATTAATGTGACTCAAGAGAAAGATGACATTTAACCCGAATTTAACTCTGAATAATTTTTGCTCCGATCTCCGATTCAATTTGGGCTCCTGACAAAATTCCTTTCTCCCATCATTATCTCACTGTGACACACACATGCATATACATAATAAATAAATTGGCAAATGCATAAATATAGCAGAACATGAGGCAGCTCGTTTTCATAGATCGAAATAATTCGACTCTAAAACGTCCCAAATGACAGGTTACGGTGCAGCGAACATTGGTTATATATTATTGATTTTAAATGCATTTGAATTTAATATGTCGTGTTTGCATCGTGACAAACAAATATTACATCAGCATTTTACAGTACAAGTCAAAAGCAGAGTTAAAATTATGACAATACAAGTTTGATCAACATTAATATAAGGGTATGGGCTGAAAGGGTAATTAGTGGTGCTATCATATCCTGTTTTAAAGACTGCTTTAACGAAAGGTTAAACCTAAGCAAAATCACAAAAGGTATGAGCATCAACTCATCACCTGCTACACAAGCTGATCTTTCTACTTATTACATAGCTGTTTAATAGAAGCCGTGCTTTAAAGGGAAATAATCACCTTTTCCCACACAAATGAAGTCATGACTTGAAACCGATAGAAGAGACATTTTTTGTAATTTCATCACATTTTACATACAAATATTCCTATCGAAATATATTTCAAATTTAAGTTGAAAAGAGTTACACACTTTCAATGACCGGTACTTACAAGCTGCTTAAACTGCTTGCAAGAACTTTTGAATCTCATCAAACTGCGGAATTTTTCCGTCTTGTTTTCTTACGCAATGGAGTGGGAAATATATTTTGAATCCTGCTTGTTTCGATGATCTGACCGGTGATCCTATACATTGGATAGCCACTGAATGAACAAGAAAACCAAATTAGCAGTTTACTTTGGCTACCTATGGCGGCCTAGTTGTACTCGTCTTAAAATTGTTTCATAAATTTTCAGCATTACCAGCTTTGTATAACTTAGTATAAACTGTGACAACAATATGGTTTATATCATCATGACCAAAAATAATAAAAAAAATCGGCAAACAATTAAAAACTGGTTGGTAATTAAATCGGAAGCTCAACCTGGCCACCCACGACGGCCTATTTATTGTCGGCGGTTTGTTTCAGGGACGTTACCCAGCGTCGAGCAAATTTAAAACACCGGCGCCAGATATCGCGCGCTTCAAAAAGTGACGGAAAACACTGCTCATGAGTTTCGAAAGAAATATACGTACTTGCTTTAAATTTGTAAAAAATGCAACATTGAAAAAGGGAATAATTTTAGTTGATTTCTAAATATAAATTAAATCGTTTTTATACCATATCGGAAGCCTAAGAACTTTTTGCAAAAATATAAAAGGTGATTATTTTCCTTTAATTCCAAAAATACCGGAGAGTAGTGATTTTCTGGCTCAAAGGAAGGCCCACTTGCTTAAAAACACGTATACACAATTAATCATCGCTCAAAATGTCATTAAGCGTTGTTTACTCTCAGCTGGCTCAACGTACGCCCTGAGGTCGGTTCCTCTGTGTTCTGAGCAGAAGCTTTCTCTCGCCTCCCCAGATGAGCGTCACCATTGACCTGAAGCCCGGCCCACCCCACCCCAGCCGGGCCGGCTGGGTGTCTTGGTATGCAGGCCACACGCAGCACGTCTCCCCCATTGGCGGCCTCCAATGACGCGCGAAGCCGCCCTGTCGGCCGCCGCTGAGCTAGGACAGAGGCAGCGCTGAGCTAGGACAGAGGCAGTGGAAGGTGCCGCTGAGCTAGGACAGAGGCAGCGGAAGGGTGACGCTGAGCTAGGACAGAGGCAGCAAGAAGGGTGCGCTGAGCTAGGACAGCGGCAGCAGAAGGGTGCCGCTGAGTAGGAAGAGGCAGCGGGAAGGGTGCCGCTGAGCTAGGACAGGCAGCGGAAGGGTGCCGCTGAGCTAGACAGAGGCAGCGGAAGGGTGCGCAGAAGCTGGACAGAGGCAGCAGAAGGGTGCCAGCTGAGGCTAGGTTTACAGCAGGCGCGAGGTGCGCTGAGCTAGGACAGAGGCCACGCGGAAGGGTGCGCTGAGCAGGAAGAGGCAGCGGAAGGGTGGCTGAGCTAGGACAGAGGCAGCGGAAGGGTGCCCGCTTGGCTAGGCTCGAGGCAGAGGAAGGGTGCCGCTGAGCTAGGAACAGAGGCAGCGGAAGGGTGCCGCCTGAGCTAGGACGGAAGGCAGCGGAAGGTGCGTGAGCTAGGACAGAGGCCAGCGGAAGGGTGCCGCTGAGCTAGGACAGAGGCAGCGGAAGGGTGCCGCTTTGAGCTAGGACAGAGGCGCGGGAAGGGTGCGCTGAGCTAGGAGCGAAGGCAGCGGAAGGTGACGCTTGAGCTGGACAGGAGGCAAAGCGGAAGGGTGGCCGCGGGTGTCTGTGGGACGCGCTGCGATGTCGTGTCAGGGTAACAGACCACCCGAGCTGGCAGTTGGACTGGTGCGGACACCCTTGGCTGAAATAAATGACGAAAGCTGGAAATATGATCATCAAAACTTTTGAGCTTGTCGTGTGATACAAGCAAATAGAGATGCTCACCTGTCGAAAGTTTTGAAGATTGCTGGTCAAAGGGGCATTATTCAACAGACTTTGTCAAAAAAGTTCTTGAAATTTTCCTCTTTACCAGCACTGATTGGGTGGCTGCTATTGCTGCAGGGGCATTCCACGACAGATTACACACCAAAATATGCAAATTAAAATCGTCCAGGGACCCTCGGATTTCAATCCAAATTGATTTATGGGGTAGTTGTATGCTCTGGATTCATCTGTGCTGGACTCAGATCGCTCAGAGCAATGGTGACTGAGTCATGGCCTGCGGCGATTCTACGGGGTCACGCTGCATGGGTATGTTTAACGGCCTATATCAAATAGTTATATGGTATAAAATGCACAAAACCGCATATTGCTGAACTTGCAATGATCTGAGGAATGAGTAGGTCAAATCAGATTTAAGACATTTCCTTTGACCCGATGACCTCGTGACCTTGGGTATGTCATACAATAGCAATATGATCCCAGTGAAAATGTTGAACTTTGTTGTTACAAATTACCTTTGCGCATTTGTGGACAAAATTGTGAAGAAGGGATTTTCCTATAAATATATGTTTAACCTTAACCGTCACCAATGCAGAGAGGGTGGATGACAACGGGCCATAGGCGTAGGAGCCGGGGGCAGGGGGGCAACTGCCCCTCAACTTTTTGAGCGGGGGGCAAAGCTCCCCCTAACTTTTGAGTCTCAATACCTGGTCAAAAACTACGAGGCATAGCCCACGACCACCTGGGGACGGGTCGGATCCATTCCCCATCGGTTTTTCATAAATAACTTACGAAGCGTTGCAGATATCGATGTAAAACTTGGTATACGTGCATCAATTTTACGTGATCTTTTTAAAAATTAGCAGTTGCGTCAAAAAATGAGATATACCGATTTTAGTGACGTCAGTAGGTAGGGGAAACCGGGGCACGTTCTGTCACTTTTTTGTTAATTTGTCCTGGCGGGCACACTTTTACAAGCTGGTGATTGATACTTTCCAATACTGTTGCATACATCAATAGCTTCAAATCGTTTTTAGGAGTTCAAGTGGTATCTCAGTTTGTTTTAAAACGCCAGTGTCGATAATGTGGCGATGACTCATCCGACAGAACCTGCCCCATATACGGGGCACGTTCTGTCACCTATGGGGGCACATTCTGTCACTGATGGAACACTTCCTGTTATCAACGAAAGGTCATCTGTGGCGTCCCTGCAGGGGGGGAGAGGGTTTCATGCATCGCCATTATCAAAAGTGTAGAAAATGACGGCTATATACGACCCCAACATTGCAGTTTTTCGTTTTTTCTTGGTTATCCATGCACGAATCAGGGCATCATGTTAACTGGGGTCGGGGGATTTCCACGGTCGGGGAACTTCAAATGAGTTCCTACGCACATGTGCCAACCTCTTCAGTTTTTTTCTTCTTCTCGGAAATAACTCTCGTAGTGATCAACCGATTGCGATAAAGCTTTCGGTACCCTACTTTTGAACTATTTTACATATACTGTGGAAATGTGAAATTGTTCATTCCCGTGACCCGTGACCTATGTGTAAAGGACATATCAGGCGCAGCTCTGTCTTCCTGTAGTATCGATGCTTGTAACTTGCGCAGTTTCCGAGTGTTTGCTGTTCAGGAGCATTTGCACAGGTGTTAGGTGTTACTAGATGACGTTATGGCTTCCGCCGAGATCGTGACCTCGGCTGATCTTTTCAGAGGTCAACCGAGGTCACTGACTTCTGGTGACCTGAGATGACGTTTTGAATATGCGGTTTTGTACATTTTATACTATTTAACTATGATATATAGGCTGCAAAACATACCCATGCAGCGTGACCTCGTAAAATCGCCGCAGGCTATAACTCAATCACCTGAGACCTCAGCTGAGACCAGGACAAGTGAATCCAGAGTGCGCAACTAACCCATGAGCAAACTTGGACCAAAACCTGAGGGGTTGGTGTTACCCTCTGAAAATCTGTCGTGGAATGCCCCTGCTCTTTTTAGAATAGTAGGCAAGAATGAGAAGCAAGAAAGATTATTATCTGATAAATTTGTGCTGTGGTTGAGGATGAGCAATGACCATCCTTCGCGCACGAAGGACGTCATGATGTGTACTTATTTTTAGAGTATTTGAGAGTAAGTCGTGGTAGGTATATGAAGCAATACATTATTTTTTTTGTAAGGGCTTCTGAGTTCTGCAAAATGCATCGATTAGGGTTACATTTTAGTAAATTTTAACATGTGTTGTACGTGGGTGTGCACTTATGATGTTGTGTTCAATGGTAGTTTTGAGTGGTTCCCAAATGTGAACTATATATACTATATAGGTATACTATCTAGGTATATACAGGACAACGGAGTTGCAGTTGAGTTGCAACATATAAAATGTTGCAGGTACTACAGGATTTTTCATAATGAATGTTAACTTTACAGCACATTTAAATGGCAACAAGTATATTTTCGCACTAGGAAGAAATATATCAACACATTTGTAAAGCAATGAGGTGTTTATTTATAACAATCTGAAATAGGTACATGTTATCATGTTTTCTATACTGGGCGCCGTCTCTGCGATGGCAGCTTTCAGTTCTCTGACAGACCTATGCTGCACATCATTAAGCCTGCCATCATTAAGCTCTGCAGCCGTCGAGCGAAGTCCTCCACGGTGATCTGTAGTTCACTGATCGTTGCCAGGAGGGTTGCGCCGAGGTTCGGCCGACGTCACCAATCAGCACTAGTAGTCCAGTAGCGATAGGTCTGGACTGCTATGTTATGAGGCTATCCAATCAGTCTCTTCGTGGAAAAGCGGCGCTGCAGCGTTTTTTTTTTTGTTCTTGACATTGCTGGACTATAATATCGTTTTTTTTTTCTTCACATAAAAATTGTGTTTTGCAAGTATACAAAATACAAATTCTACTATTTTGTGTTATTTTGATTTTCCACGTTTAATTCAAAAATAACATTCACTATTAAAAACCATGTAGACTTATCGTGGTCTGCAAAGCCAAACTAACAGTAAACATTTTTTTAAGTTTCTCTCGGCTTCTTTGGAAATGCTCATACACTAAAAGCACACCACCAAGTGATATAAATAGACATGATGATGCAATAGTGTATCTGATTGAGCGGCTAAATGTAATCAAAAGACTTGTCTCTAATGTAGACAAATATAGTCAAAAGACTTGTTTTTGTCACTTATCAGAGGAGAGAATCCGTATCGTTTCTTATATCGTCCCTATCATCCTCGACCTTTCTTCGGATGTTTGGATAACGTGATGTTTACCTACGACTACCTGCGATATAAAGCCTTCAGAGCCTGTGAGTGGGGATGGGAATCGGGGCTAACCGCAGCTGTAATAGAGACGGCAGGGAAGTGGGGATAACGCTTTTATAACGTAAAGCTGCAGCAATGTTTGCTTTATTTCATCATAATATTTTAATTATAAGTTTCATGATGATTGATGACATGTAGCACTCGGCTAGGCATTTGCACCATTGTTCCTTGATATCCTGGTGTGTTAAAATGAAGAACTTCGGGGGGAAAAGTCGTTAA
Organism: Semibalanus balanoides; assembly: GCA_014673585.1. Lineage (NCBI taxonomy): Eukaryota > Metazoa > Arthropoda > Thecostraca > Balanomorpha > Balanidae > Semibalanus > Semibalanus balanoides. Next base: position 61,036 of record VOPJ01012209.1, read on the forward strand.
TAATGAGAAAAGCACGGAGCACATTTCACATTATAACAACAACACATTTCAACAGTACCCTCCGCGTACTTACAAGCAATGTATCTAGTTATTTTCCTTATGATCGTATTCGACAACTCGTAGCAAGCTCCCGGTCCCGTATCCCGGTCCCGTATCCCGGTCCCGTATCCCGGTCCCGTATCCCGGTCCCGTATC
>VOPJ01012209.1:67122-89592 GCA_014673585.1 Semibalanus balanoides
GACACCTTCACCGCGCCACGCCTGATGGTTCAAGTCTGACCGGGGCTCAGAGCCAGGCAGGTCACAGCTGACACTTGTAAACGCTGCTGCACGCAAAGGCTGTGGGATTTAGTTTCTAGTTATGCAATCAGTTGAATACAATTACCTGAAATGAGGCTGAATCGTTGACGAGATGAAATAGAAATTCATTTGTGCAAAGATTGTGCACGCCTGGCGCAACCCGTGACGTAACTTGCAGAAATCCTTCCGTGGGATGTCGAGGGTCTTTGCCCAAGAAAGTGAACACGGAAAGCAGGAATACAAAAAACTGACAGTTTTTCTGTAAGTGTCAAATCTCACTAACTGACACGCCTAGCCGTGGAGAGACCAGTGAGGCCTGTATGAGACAGCAGCGACCATCTGAACACCGCCAAGATCAAACAAATACCAGTCGAACCGGCGGCACTAATTATCACGCGCACTGGAGGGGGGGGGGCACTTTTGCGCCCCCACGTTTTTCACGAATAGCTAAAAAACGAAGCGAAGCAGGACAGTAGTTTTGGTGCGAAATTTACGGCAACACAACAGCAGATCAATTGACGTAAAAAAGGGAAATCGGTCGGCAAATGTTTGAGTTATATATATTTGAATTACAAGATGGCGGCCAGAATCGAGATCGGCTAAGTGATATTTTCGGAACCAACTGTCAGATCGGGACGATTCAAACACCATTCGGTAGCCAATGTCAATATTCATCCCCGGACACAACTAAAGACACATTGCTTGTGACCTGTGACGCCACAAAGATCAAATTCCCAAAATGGTGAAATTTGGCCAGATTTGATCTTCGTGACCTCGTTTGACCTCTAAGATATTGACCTAAGGTCGCCTAAATTTCAGAAATGTAGATGATCATAGCACCCACGTAACACTACCCTGTATGTTTGATCACTCTAGCTCTTATACTTTGAGATCTCAGCGGGGCACTTAAGTGCCCCCCCCCCCTCTCTCTCCAGTGCGCGTTAGTGGCATAGCCCTCTCCAGTGCGCGTTAGTGGCATAGCCCTCTCCAGTGCGCGTTAGTGGCATAGCCCTCTCCAGTGCGCGAGTTAGTGGCATATGCCCTCTCCAGTGCGCGGTTAGTGGCATAGCCCTACTCCAGTGCGCTCGGTTAGTGGGCATAGCCCTCTCCAGTGCGCGTTAGTGGCATAACCCTCTCCAGTGCGCGTTAGTGGCATAAGCCCTCCCAGTGGCGCGTTAAGTGCATAGCCCTCTCCAGTGCGAGCTTAGTGGCATAGCCCTCTCCAGTGCGCGTTAGCATAGCCCTCTCCAGATGCGCGTTAGTGGCATAGCCTACTCCAGTGCGCGTTAGTGGCATAGCCCTCTCCAGTGCGCGTTAGTGGCATAGCCCTCTCCAGTGCGCGTGTCATCTGCACAATGCACATACTATCAAAGATGCAGACTGCAGCGAGCAGGCCACTTAAGGCCCGTTAGTTGTGCTCCCAGCTAAACACAAATTACCTATAAAGAAGTCGAACACACATTATTATGCTCGGACGGTAAACACACTGGTGTTCGAAGGGCAGAGGGCAGAGGCCAGAGGGCAACAGATGTCAAGCAATAGCTGACGCGATAAGTCGTGATTAGTACCTAACGAGCGCTGTCTGTGTGAACCGGAGGGCATACTTTGGTAACTGACATAGCACACACAAATACATAGCTGGGGTTGAAGAGGATACACCCAAACGACGCTACAACTCCTCAGGCGACTTACCTTTGTGCACCCATTTGTTGCAGGTGGAGCATGTGACCATCCCGAGCTCTTCCGGCTTTTTGCTGTAGCATTTGAAGCAGATGGGACAGTACTTGGACTTCTTCCACAGTCTGAAACACAACCAAATGTCGGATTAAGTATGATCACACGCATCCTTTTTCCAACTTCATAACTGACACTGTTGTATTGAGTCCCGGGCATCACTTCTGGAGACTGCATAGTGGTGTTCACGTATTCAAACAAGTGGTAGACTGCACCGCACGTCACTGCAGATTGCGGCACAGCCTACCTATTTCCTACGGGGTGGTAGAAAAGAAACTCGATCCAGTGAGGAGACATCACTTTACAATCAATGTAAGTCAGCAGCTAGAGGAAGGAAGCTGCGCACCAGACCAACGCGGCCTGGTGCCAAAAGGGAGCGGTAACGGGGCTCAAATGCGGCACAGTGTTAGGCGATGGACGGAATAGTTCGATCGGACGGATCATCCTATGACAGCTCCTGTATGAAGTGACGGGCCAGTCCTGTCCGCCGTCCGCACAGTCTGTTCCTGATTGCGACACCTGTGTCGGACAGATGGACGGACGGACTGCGAGACACGACCTTTTCCAGGTGCGACGGAACACAAACGCTTGATCTCTCGACTATATATATCGCATGACACCGCAGACTGCAGCGGTGCATAAATCAGAATCGATGACACGTTGCCGAGCCGTGAAATCATGTCGTGAAAACATATACTTTCTACCTCGAAAAGGTATAAGAAATATACAAATTATGTCCATAAGTGAATACATACCACACAATGGTTGTGTGGGAAGGAAAGAATGGCAAAAATGCTTCGATTCCTCAAAATCAAGGAATAAAAACCTGAAGTGTGTTCCCTTCCCAGCAGTTACATTGCATAATTACCAGCATTTGATATGTTCCACAAATTAAATAGGGAGGTCCATGTCCAGTACTATCCGTTATCACGGTCATGTTCCTCAGAACACGTTAGGTTAGCGACAGCTGTTCCAATCATGTGAGTCTGGGTCCGTTCCACGGTCTAACGTTATATATTTTTCGAATAATTTAACTTGTACTTAAGCTTGTCTATCCTGAGACATTCCAAAAATCTCTGGTCTCAATATGAACATAAATGATAAAGATGTCAAAAACAGGAAACGAACGAGAAAAAAAATCAATGATCTCATCCATGGATTCCAGATATAGATTGTCATTTTAATCTGACCTATACCCACACTTAATAATCCCTCAGGAATACTGTCATCACGCCACCTTTGACAGATCACATCTTTCATCCAGTCTCGTGCAAATCCATGCACTCGGCGATTGCGCAAACGTGCGCGATCTGAATAGCAATGAACCAAACCGCATACCAAGCCAATCCTCGCCAGTTTCCAACGCGAGCAATCCTTCTGCCTTGAGTCCAATAGCGCTGGAAGCTCTCCTTCCCGCCCATTCAGCACCACCACACGGCACCGCCAGCCACTGCAGGCTTCCTCCCTTCCTTTGCACCATCAGCGGCGGCCTCTGGCTCTTACCAATTACCACGGACCAGAGATGTGTAACTGGACGGCCCCTGACCGGATCAGAATCAGCCCACACCAGCCGAGCATGGCCACCGCCGCCCCGCACCACCCGGCAGGAGCCGCCGGTCCCGGAGAAAGTGTTCCGCCATCACCACTAACAAGGCGGCCGGCGTGGCTGATGTTGCTGCCGTGTCGGATGTCCAGCCGACCCACGCTGACCGATCGGTCACACTCGGCCATGCGCGCCGCCGCCGCCGGGCCGCTGACGGCCGTGCCAGCTGTGTCGGGCGGCACGGAAGGCATAGGTGGAGCGACCAGCGTGGCACCAGCGTGACACCAGCCAGCGAGACGCCCCGGGATTCAGACTCCGAAAACAGACGAGTGCCTGTAGTATGATGCAGCGATGTCGCGGTGAACGAAAGTCGAATTTACGAGAGCCGACCCTGAAGTTCCTCAGTAGTTTCCAACCATATGTCAAGATGGTTGAAAACTACTGACGAAGTAGCGGCTATGACGTCTTCTGGCCTGATAGGTGGTGCTGGCATTACTTCAGTCATCCACAGGGATAACTGTGATCCCGGAAAAAGCTGTCACTAGTCTACGGCCATTAATTTAAAGCAACTAAAAAGCAATTCACGAAATCTACCCCATCAGGGAAATCAGCTAATAAGCGACCCACAAGTCCCACAAGACTCAGACACCCAAACGAACACAGGATCGAAATCCAGCCAGTACACCAGTGCGACGCCACAAAAACTGACTCTCGAAAGTCGTTCTATATTAGCTGGGGGCATCGGACAGGTTCGTGTCAGGCCGAGGCGAACTGTCGCTCCAGCTTGGACTGATGTCAAAAGAGTGTCGCCCATCGCCGTTCCCATTCCCAGCTGCCACTGCCGACTGTAGGTCGGGGAATGTCACCAGCCGGCGTCTAACGGTCTGTCCGACCCCGAGTGTGGGCCGGTTTTACTACGGACAATGCTGCCCTGGCTCGACTGTTTCGCCATGAGCCCACGCCCAGATCCGCCGCCAGGCGTTAACGCACAATCAGCTTGGGTTATCGCACAATCAGCTTGGGCAGCCACATAGTCCATAGTGATTGCTCAATGCCCTTTAGAGCGAAGCAAATACCAAAGCCCACTCGGGTCCATTTTCACCCAAACCTTCAGTGTATAGTACTATGTACCAAGCCTGTCAGTCATGTCGTGCAGAGTTCGCCAGCGACGCCAAAACCGGAAGCCTAACCACCACTTAACCACAGAGACACCTGAGAGATAGCACGGCACCGACAGCCGAGCCGGCCGGCCGGCCGGGCGGATGTCTCTATTGGAGTTTTTACTGGTGTTGCAGTGATGCTGCGGTGCCGTATAGAGTGAGAGCGGTGCACAGCTGTGAGAGCAGCAGCAGCAGCGGCACCCGATACCAACGGGTCCAACTGCGAACAGAGAGAGAGAGGGAGAGAGAGGCGATCTGTCGGACATGGTACTACCATTACCGAGCATCCGACCCAGTCTCAACCACAGCAGCGGCGGTCCGGCAGCGGCGCCTTACCGCTGTGCGGGGCGATAGCACGGTCTGAAGGGAGGGGGGATCTGAGGAGCCTCAGAGCCAGCGGCCGATAGAAAGCCGTCTCCGCCACCCTCTACCTCCTGCCTTCCGGTCAGATGCCAAGTAGGACGCGCGCCGCAGCATCGATACGCAGCCACACCTCGCGGCGACAATTAGAAATTGCCGGCAGTCGGTTTTTCTCCCATAAGCACGTGACAAGTTTGCTACGACGATTCGTTATTCGAAAGTGGACGCTGCTAGGGCATCGTAAAATTTAGCATACTGAGCAGATACGAGGTTTTCTACTATCCGTTCCCGAAAGACTCATGTACTCAAGGGATTATGATAATAAATCAGTCGCTTTAATTATCATTGACGTTAAACTTCTCACTAACGAAATGTTTTGACATTCGATGATTATGATTACAATTTGACGCAGAATGTTAATGAAATACACTCCCTGCCCAGTGTGTGGGCGTTGCACATACTTATGAGCAGGTTTAGGACGCGGAAGGCGGATCAAGTGACCGAACAAGGTCGGAGTATGTTCAACTGAAGTGAGACTCGCCAGTCACTATCGACAAAACATTGTGGAAACAACCTCACTATCTTCAAGCAGTCACCTGCCAATTACTGACCACTGTTGTGATTATATGTTGTCCCGAACGACAAGCTCCATGTTACTTTGGTACCAAATACTCTTATCTACACTAATCCAGCAAGGCGTTACTCTTACGAACATTGCTAAAACAATGAACAGATCCTCTACAGTGGTCCACCACCTGCGTTTTAAACGCCACAGCAACGCGAGCCGACCCCACAGTCGGCTTTCACACGGTTCAAAGAGCTGTAACCCGGGACTGAGAGCTCCAGCAGGACCCTGTTCACGGGCCGGATTCCAGGACAGAGAGCTCCAGCAGGACCCTGTTCACGGGCCGGAATCCGTGACTGAGAGCTCCGACAGGACCCTGTTCACGAGCCGGAATCCGGGACTGGAGCTCCTGCAGGAACCCTGATCACGCGCTATATTCAGTGGCGAGAGGTACCAGATGGCGTCCAGCGGCACCGGGCTGGGGTGGTGGCTTGGTATACGGCCTTGGCCGGCGGACGTCACTGAATCCGGGGCGGCAACTGCTGGGATACCCCGCCGGGCAGACCACAGAGGAAGGGGGCAGAGGAAGGCGGACACGGCGACTGGCTGGGGATCAGCCCCCGCCGGCAGACCACAGAGGAAGGGGCGGGGCAGAGAGGCCGGCAGGGACTGGCAAGGGATCAAGACCCCCGCGGCAGACCCAGCAGGAGGGGGCAGAGGAGGCGGACTTACGGGACTGGCAGGGATAGCCCCGCGGCAGAGGAAGGGGGCAGAGGAAGGGGGCAGAGGAAGGGGGCAGAGGAAGGGGGCAGAGGAAGGGGGCAGAGGAGGCGGACACGGGACTGGCTGAGATCAGACCTCAGCCGGCAGACCACAGAGGAAGGGGGCAGAGGAGGCGGACACGGGACTGGCTGGGATCAGACCCCAGCCGGCAGACCACAGAGGAAGGGGGCAGAGGAACGGGACAGAGGAAGGGGGCAGAGGAGGCGGACACGGGAATGGCTGGGATCAGCTCCAGCCGGCAGACCACAGAGGAAGGGGCAGAGGAGGCGGACTACGGACTGGCTGGATAACCCTGCCGGCATAGACTCCAGAGGAAGGGGCAGAGGGTCGGACACGGGACTGGCTGGGAATCAGACCCAGCCGGCAGTACCATACAGAGGAGGGGGGCAGAGGAACGGGGCGAGGTACGGGGCAGAGGAAGGGGGCAGAGAAGGGGCAGAGGAGGCGGACCATCGGTGCCTGGTCTGGAGCTCAGACTCAGCCGGCAGACCACAGAAGGAAGGGGCAGAGGAGGCGGTACCACGGGATTGGCTGGGAATAGACCCAGCCTGCAGGAAAGACCACAGAGGGAGGGGCAGAGGAAGGGCAGAGGAAGGGGAGAGGCGGGCGGACAGGGAATGGCTTGGGATCAGCTCCAGCCGGAGACCAGAGGAAAGGGGCAGAAGGAACGGGGCAAAGAGGAAACGGGGAGAGAGGGGGCCAGGGAAGGGTGCAGATGAGGCGGACATCGGCTCAATGGAGCAACAGGGGCGTCATGAGGTCTACATCGTATACGGAACAGGCACCGCCCAGATACAGGACGTAAGGGGGCAGCGTTTGAGTCAGCAGGCCATAGATGGAGTCTGAACCAGTGACCAAGGCCTTTATCTGGCTTCCAAAAGATTGATATCCGTTTCCGTGAGTGAGTACAGAGAGTGAAAGTGTGAAAACTATAGAAAATAATGAAGCAAACAGAAGCCAGCGATTAGTTGGAAAATAAACTTGCTATCGAAAGTCCGTTCAGCATTGCTCCAAGCACTCAGCTCTAACTTTTCAATCCCCGTAATTGGTTCGTGTGAAATACCGCTGAGTTGCAAGATTGGCGTCTAATTATCTTATCGACACTGCAGCAACCACACAGGGTCACAAAGGGAGCGATTCGTGCAGAGGTACTTAAAACGTTCGGGCTACTTCCTTGAGAAAATGAGAGAGAGCAAATGTTAACGTGTCACAAGTGAAACAAACAGACCAAACGGCTTTTACTTTTAAAACTGCGAACATAATCAACTCTGTGTCATAGTATTATTCCAATCACTTTGTTTGGCAACGGCGAGATATGTTGCACAGCTAACTGCAGTTTACTCAAGAGCATGATACCTTTCACCAATTAAGGGTAACCAAACGTAATATAAATTTTCGCCACATTATGACGGAATCCACAACCGTTAGTACATCACGCCAAGTATCAAGTCAATTACGGTACAACAAAGCACTGTCTTCTTAGGTACACGTTTTTACTGTGGTGGTAGAATATGACTCATGATTATTCGATGCAAAAAATGTGTTGCAATGTCTCCGGCTATCAGAATAATCATTAAACTTCATCAGCACATCCCAAGGACATCGGTTAAACTATGTTCTTACGAGCTATATACATAAATAACCCGATGGGATACAGAACTTATCGTGGCGATTCGCCACACGAGACACCGGGATTTCCGTTCACGAACAAAATTTCGTAAAATACCTAACCTAAGTTATCATATTTTCCAATTGGTTTAGTCAATTACAGGCTGGAAGAGGAGTGAGCTAAGAGTGAAAAACAAAGCCGAGGCTCACTATGTCAAAACTGAACCGCTGTCAGCAACGGGACCGCGATAACACCTGTGGCATGTCTTCCACGCCGTGATCACAATTGGTGCAGCACCTTAAGAGGCAAGCAAATCACATGTGATATGCAGTGATCGCTCTCAAGGTAAGCATCCGCAGAAATATTGTTAGCAGGCAGAAGACAAGCAATTTTCGGACGCAACACAACACTCATAGCACAGTTCACGAAAGTCTATTTATGTCAGTTTCTCCCTGAGAAGGAAGAGCTGAACATTCACAAAACCTAGGTCCCGCCGAGATTTGAACTCGGATCGCAGGATTCAGAGTCCTGAGTGCTAACCGTTACACCACGGGGCCTATGCTTCCAAGAGAAGCGTGCTGAAAAATCACACCAGTACCGAGGCGTTGACCTGGCATAGCATGACCCCCCCCCCCCATTGACGTTCTTGAAAAATAAGGCAAATTAAAATATCCGCGCACTTTCGATTAAATGTTTACCTTAAAGGGAAATAACTACCTTTTGATTTATTTATCTGCATTTTTGTCGGTGACACATGTATGGTATCAAATTGATCATGCCTCAATTTTAATGTGAAATAACAACTTTTTATATTAAGAAAATTGAATTTATGGAGATTAAAAAATATGTACTTTCATATGGTGACGAACAGTACCTATCATCTATCACTATCTCTGGTTTTAATGTTGATTTGTTAACAAATCATAGGGCCATAGGGCCAGAAATGAAGTAGGTAAGTGCGACAAAAAGCGTGATAACGTACCTGATTGTTCAATGAAAGAAATCGCCAATGCTAAGAAGGTTGCCGTTAGGTGCATAGTGAACTTCCGACTGCATTCATTAGCATTTTGTTCATTGGTTGTCTATTTTTTGGGAAAAGGATTATTTTTATGATAAGCTAAAACATACAACTAGAGACATACAGTTAGACATTATATACAGCTAGAGACAAAACAAAACTCCTAATGTTGAAAATAAATTAAACCATTTTCACAAATTGAGGGTCGCAGCTCGCAACCACTAACTAGGCCGTCGTTGGGTGCATAAATTAACTACTAATTTTGTTACATTTGTATTCAATGCTTGTTTATTGTTAGGGATAGTAGGGCACATAAGCACAATAGACGAAGTGGAATGCATATTTCCCATACCATTTGGTAAAAAAGCAATATGAGAGAAGCCTAGATATTGGAAGGCACCGAAATAATGAAATTTGTCCCCTAAGTAGGTACATACTTGGAGGTACCGATCAGGGACGTGGGAACCGTGGGACCAATGGGGGCAACTCGCCCCCTCAACTTTGAATCTGGGGGCGACGCCCCCTCCCCACTTTGGAGCTAGGGCCCTACCCCGTCTTTTACCATGATCGTTTAACTCTGAATTGGATCAACGACACACACAGAAATTTGCTTATGTTTGGTAGAACAAAGGTGCAGTTTCAAGGAGAAATTTCAAATAAAAGAAAATTTAACTGCATTGAATTTGGAGCTGGTTTTGCACCTTTCCATCTGTACAGGGGCACCGCACATTTGACTATCGTAGCATGGAAACACTGCTAAACACAGCGCTCAGGCGACAGGTCTGTCAATAGGATTTGTTTCTTTATCGTAACGTTGATAGAGCTATTTCTCGGTCACAATGTTGTATTGCTTTTTGGAGGGAACTGTTACTATTCATTAATTATTACAAGGCGCCACAGAGAAAAAGCATTCAGTATTTTTTGCATGGGGTAGGTCAGTGTGTTTCATCCGTTGTTAAGCAAAACGCGTCATTGCAAATGTATGATGCAGCTTTGCTCCCCTGACGTTCAGCAGAGTGAGTCGGCCAGGGGTCGAAAAAAGTTGTCACCAGCAAAATTCCGGGTTAAGGCGTTCGCCGGCATTGACGCATCCAGAACGAGTGGCGATATATCGGGGATACATGGCGATATATCGGGTGAACGGGTTGCGATAAATCCTGTTGGCGATCACAGTGAAATGTCACTTCTTTAGTATCACTTTTTTACCTCGGTCCACGCAAAGGCGCTCCCCCCCCCCCCGACTTAAAAATAGTTCCCACGCCCCTGGTACCGGTCGTTAAAAGTGTGGAACGCTTATCAACTTTAAATTGAACAATATTTCGGTAGGAATGTTTATATGCAAAATGTGATCAATTCACAATATATTTTCGTCTCGTCTGTCGATTTCATGTGTAAACTCATTATGTTTGGGAAAAGGTAATTAATGCCCTTTAACCCTCGCCAGTGTAGGGGGTGGATGCCACCCCCTTGGTTTTTGCACAATAACTCGCGTAAATGTCAACCGATCGCGATGAAACTTTCCGTACCCTACATTGCAAAATTTGACATATGCTCTGAAAATTTCGAACTTCAAACGCGTATGACCCATGACCTTTGACCTGTTTCTCAAGATCGTGTTTGGCGAAACTGGCGTCCCGTAGTAACATTCCTTGAAACATGTGCAGTTCCCGAGTGTTTGGTGTTCAGGAGCATATGCAAAGGTGTTTCTAGGCGACAGTTGTGGCTTCTGCAGAGATTGCGATCTCGATTGACCTTTTCAGAGGTCAACCAAGGTCTCCGACGACCTCCGATGTATTTTTTCGTCTTCTGTCTGTTTCTAGTGCAGTTTGTGACGCTGATTTCAATTATGGGATCAATTTTACATAATTATAATATGTTCCACTGGGGTCATGCGCCTCCAAAGGTCAACCGAGGTCACTGACCTCAGATGACCTGACATTACCTTTTTTAATTTGGCAGTTTTGCATGTCATTTTGTGATGCTGATTCAAAATTTAGCGTCTATTTAGCATTCTAAGATGTTCCTTTACGCTTTTAGCTCAATAAGTTCTCATTTTTTAAAAACATAAACGATTTGATGACATTTTGGCTTTGACATGACCTCAGAGGTTACCTAATGACCCAGTATCTTAAAATCAGATGTCATTGGCTTCCTCTCGTCACAAGCAACACGCTCATTTTTGAATCGAAGCTCTAGCTCAATTAGGGACCAAACTCCAAGGGGTCGCATCCCCTCCCCTTACAAGGTCACGCAGTTAACCCTCGCCCTACACGGATGAGGGTAAACAAAAATGGCCATGAAGAACAAGCTCTTCCCTTTCTCACCAACAACATGTATCTTAACGTATTTCTAAGACATCTCAAAACGTGGTAGTATTCTTTAGTCTTGCTTGATCGTTCAAAAGTTCAACTAAACCTATTTATAATATCCTACGTTTATATTTTAAATTTAACTTTCACAAAAAATGCAGGTCCCGCCGAGATTTGAACTCGGATCGCAGGATTCAGAGTCCTGAGTGCTAACCGTTACACCACGGGGCCGACATATCCACCCACGATGTGAAATCGGTGCGGGAGAGCCGTCGGACCGGCCCGTTCCGGCCGCCCGAAGCGCTGAGCTGACTGAGCGGGTTTGGGTTTGGCGTCTGGCCAGTGAGACGGGCGGCGGCGGGGACGGCGGGGGCGGGGGCGGGGGCGGCGGCGGCGGCGGCGGCGGCGGCGGCTGCTGCCAGGCCGTGACAGCACCACATCACCCCTGAAAAGCCTCTGCTCCCAGAATCCGGCACCCCCTTGCTTGCAGCCCATCCTCACAGCCCACGCCGTTACCGCTACCGGAACGGAGTGGCACCGAAGGTTGCCTACCGCCATGCGAAATTAATACCGTCAACCGGGTGATTTAAGTCTTGTTCACATATTTTATGATGGATGCTGAGGCGATAATCACAGATCTAGCGAATTGGCCCAGGGTTCTAGGGAGCCAACTACCAGGGTACCCAGGGTACGTGAAGGTACCAGTCCAAGAAACTGCCGAAAACGTGATATATCGATGGCATGAAGACAAATGATACATAATTATCGGTCATTTTCAGTGTCTTCCAATTTACTGACAAGTAAATCTAAAGGAAGTTCAAGCTGCAAAGCCAACAAGCCAATTCATAAAATGTACGATTACTAAGCACGTAAATGCCAGATTCATCCACATTTCAAGGAAATAGTTCACCTTCGACATGGGTTTTGAACTGAGATAGCAGTTCTGTAGCCCGTGTTGAAAAACCCCTTACTGCAAGTTTTCTGGGCTGAAAAAAGCTCTCCAGCTGAGTATATTTGACTTTTTGTCGAAGGAGTGTTGGCCATAAATAAAGAATGTCAAGAATGTGGGCCTTAAATACACTTGGGCAGAGACTATACAGAAATCTTACATGACTACTTTCGAATCTGATTGGCTGAGCCATTCGATTCTTTCGTTTGACGTAGCAGAGAGTACGTGTATAGTTTTGATAAAATTAATAATGTACTTCGTTCTGTCCTGAATCGGCCACGTCCTTCTGTCCTGAATCGGCCCGATGTATGGCTATTTTTGACAATATGAAAATAAGTTGTGTTTCAAAATAAGATCAAATCGTGTTTGAAAAAACAATCCAATGTGAACTATTTCCTTTAACCCTAACAGTCTGAAACAGAGCTTTACGGAGCTTCGCGAAGGCCATTTTGTGTATCAAAGCAGACTACTTTTAGTGAAGCGACTAGCTACAAGCACGGGTGGAGCTTCTCATTCAGACGGTGGGGCTACTGCCCCGCCAACTTCGATTTTGGCACCACCATCTTTGTGACATGCCCTGCACCAACTTTTTCAGATTTGAAGGTTTCATCTAGTGTCATTTTTCACCTCAGACATGCAAAACACCACCCAATATATCTTACCCTCCAAGTTGTTCTGAAAAAACCCACGGCCATGGCTACAAGATAATAAAGACGAGACTCAAGCCTTTGTGTTGAGCCATGAACCAATTAACATCATCCGCACTTCAGGATCTTCACAATGCCGGTGAGACAAGCGCCAACACCGTCCAAATAACTACCTGCCCAGTAGCGGCCCTCCAAAAACACCTCTCTCAAGGTCACTGGGTATCAGTTCGGCGCCGCTTATTAACACGGCTCTATCATGTCGATGGAGCTGTGTTTTGTATACATGCCAGCGCTGAGATCAAGGCCACCAGCCAGCCGTCTGGCACCAGAACGTGTCCTGTCATCTATCCGCTGGGACGTTTTTGTTTTTGTTTTGTTTTTTGTTAAACGGGTTTTGTTTTTTTGTTTAACAAAATAAAGTGAACTGAACGTATACTTTGTCTAAACTAGCCGCTGCGACCATGGGACGAGTCCGCTGTCTTAACTACCCGCTGGGACCAGGGCGTGTCCCATCTGAGCTACCCGCTGGGACCAGGACGCGTCCCCTGTCTCAACTACCAAGAACCCAGACACCTGAGTGCAGGTGACCGGGGACGGCCAGCGGCAGGGTGGCGACATCACCAGCCATCGGTCCCTTCTCCTACACTGGGTCAGCCGGTGTCCTCCCATCACTCAGTCCACTGCCAGCTGACGCCTGCCACAGGGTGACGTGCCGTGCCGCCCCGTACCGTGATACACGACGTGACCATTGACCAGTGATGGAGAGCGGGAAGGACAACACACCTCTCACCCGTGACCGTACCTCCGCCGCCGCCGGGTCCGTCCGCGCGCTGTCCGCACATTACGACAGCCGTCCGTCCGACGCCAGCCTTGACATTCACCGGTGGCCCATTTCCCCGGCCGGGTGCGGCGCGCGGCTCGCACGGTGGCCAGTCAGGCGCATCTTAATGACCCTCAGTCGACCGCATCGCCACCGACGCCGCCGCCGCCGCCAGCGTCGGCAGCGGCCCCAGCACAGCGACACAGCCGCAACTGAGCTGCAACTGAGCCGCGGTTACGGCAGAGGATGACGCGAGCGGAGCAGCTGCTCGCCCACGCCTCTGCCCAGGGCTGCTCACCCTCAGTGCTCACAGTCCCGGAACACAGGCGGCTGATCAGGCGTGAAAGTGCCGCGTGCTGCGCCGCCGCCGGCTGCTGCTACGGTGACCCACGCGTCAGCCAGAACCGCCGCAGACCCGCCGCACATCTCACCGCCGCAGGGCGTAGGAACTCGGAGAGTAAAACTCACGTGGCCGACCACCGGAGTTGTCCTTCCGGGTGGGTCGGAGTTCGGGAGCGCCGCGGACTAAGGTTTTTGGCGTCACGTGTGTTGATGAATGTCTGTTACCAAGAACCGCTCGGCTTACAGTTGGCAGCAGTGCCATTCAAGACTGAGCTTCAGGTGTGCATCTCATCACAAACATAATTTACAGCTGAGATATGCAGTATGCACCGTCCGTGATAAAATTGAAACACCACATTGAAGGCGGATGCGGCTTCTAAACCGAACTACTTTTCTAGTTAAATCGTTAGTTAAGGAAGTAAAAAATGTATTCAACGGAATTCATTCAAAGGTGGCATGTTGTTAAATTATAAATTGATGGAAGTGTTCATGTTTTCTCTACAAAATGTAATTGAGTAGTCACGCATGACGTTCGAACGTATGCTCAAGCTCCACAATGTGTTTTACGAGTGCGCGGCACAGAGAGCCCGCTGACTGCCGAGTGCTGATCTAAGCTCCCAGTTGATCCACCGTTGTTCATAGCATAAAATAAGCGACTGAGGGCATATCGGCAGACACAGACAGTCCCGAGCCTAAAATTGAGCCATCTGCGACCGGTGCCTTTCGGACCGAGCCGACACCGGTATTGACCGGTCCAAGGTAATGATGGTGATGATGGTGATATTGGGGCTTGGGCGCGGCAAAGATGTGGCAAATAGTCAGTTTTGTGGCGACCCTCCCCGCCGAAATAGGGGATCAGTCACGGCCACCCCTATCCATACACGGCAAATAGAGAGGACAGACTGCTTCCTAAAACCTTTTTTAACTATATAAGGCCAACTGCATTTGTGTAGGATATACGATTGGATATTATCGTTAAAAATTTGCTGTAAATCTCATCTTATTGTGGTTAGTAAATGTTACGTTTAGGGGCATATCTTCCCAAGAAACAGGGGGACTGAGCTGGGAAAATACATTGACGGATCTAGAACGGCAGTATGTGGCGCCATAGCGGGGGGCGGCTTCACCCCCCAAAAATATTAAAACAAAAAACTCATCTGATTCATCGCTAGACGTTTTAAAATAAAATAAATTTGCCTCAGTAAAAGTTGCGTTGATGGCCCTCTAGTGATTAAGAGGCATTTGGTAACAGATCATCGCTTGTCTTTATCCGACACCCAACCCACAGCCACAAGGCCCACCAGAAGCGAACAAGACGGCCTTCATACCAGAGTGAGGGAAGATCAGGCAGAGAGAAGCAGGGTTCTAGGATTGCTTTGGAGCTTGGGTGCAGAGTGGACAATTATTACTAAAAATAAGCACGTAGAGTGGGAAATTCACCCGAAAACCATATGTATTCAACTTTATCAATGCCCAAAATCCTGCTCACCAGAACTAATTATATCTAGGTTAATCTCCCTCGGACAACCAAAGACGGTTACGATACTGAACTCTCTGATGGGCTGTCCCACCGCGTCATCACCCAAGGACGCTTCTGAACAGCAGAGGCACGGTGTCACCACTCGTCTCAGTATCGACACGGGGTGCGTTAGCCGCTATTGTACGGGGTGACTCACCGGCACGTCACGACCTAAGGTCATCTCTGACCACCTAACCAAGTACCGCCGCAGCGCCGACCGCCACAGCGCAGCAGTGACATGGTCGGACAGTCCGACGCGTCATCGACATTCCTGTCCTCCAGCGACCCTGGCCACTGAACGTGCCCGTGAGCAGCCCTGGCGGTTCCACTTGGAGCTCCGGTAATCCATGTTCTTCAGCAGCCCTGGCCACTGATCAATGATCATGCCCCGCAGTCCGGCTGTTCAGCGTGGAGCTCTGGTAATTCAGCGTGGAGCTCTGGTAGTTCAACCAGCATGGAGCTCTCTGAACTCGGGCCGCACGCGTGGCGCCCTGAGCGGGGCAGCAAGGAAAGCCCACCTCAGTCCTCACACGAACTGGATAGGTCTCTGAGACGGAGTAGCTCAATGTCACGGACTTCCCGGGCCGTCCCGGCCGTAGACCTCTGAGATACTCAGCAAGCTTATGAGACTTTTAAGGTACTCCCAGATAAATGGTTGGTTTGTTGGACGAAAATGATATATAGTGTAAGCAGTGGCAGGCATGGTTCCGATAATCCGCCAACCGCTAATTAGCGGATCTAACTTTTCGTTTAGCGTATCAGCGTTTTCGCTAACTTTGGAAGCCGTTAGCGGACCAATTAGCTTCCGCTAAATTTACTGCCGCTAACTTTAATTCCGCTAATAAAATTTATACGCGTTTGTTACATGTTTTTCATACATTTAAGAGAAGGAAGGGGTAGGTAAGGAAGAGGGAATGACAGAAGGAGCAACCTTCCGCTTCTGTTTAAATAAATTGAATTAAATGAACACATAAACCATGTGTTCATTTAATTTTGTGTGTACACCTTGATCATCATCTGATCTTGGCTTGCTATACCTTGTTGGACAGCTCTATGCCTAAGCTACAACCAGGGCTGATAAAAACGGTTTCGGTGACCCCCTGACCAAATCTGGCCGAAACCAAGTGCCTCGTGACCTGAGCATTGAAGCTGAAGTAGGTCAAACTGCCACATATTCCCAGCAAACAATATAACAAATCCTATCCATCAAATGACGTTTTCACAGCAAAAGTTACATTAATGTAGTCAACGCTCGCCATCACAATGGTCTTGAAAGGCCGAAATAGTTTGAATGGCCTTTTCGGCCCCGGAGCAAACTCGAAATAGTATTTTCTGACGCCCGCTAGTTATGTATCATGATCGCACTTTTACCAGCCCTGGCTACAACATTAACCCGCGCCCTAGTGAGCCTCCGAGACAAATTCACCATGGTGAGGGGGGTCAAAATGAGCCCCCCCCCTCTAACTCGAAAACGAAAGGTGATAGAAAGACGCGGGAAAAAACATTCGAAAGCTCTCAACGTGTACATTTGAAGTAAAAGAGACCGTTTGACCATTTTTAGCTAAGGTCAATATTGAAGTCGCTAGAAGTCATCAAAGGTCAAATTTAACAGTTTTTGGACTTCGCTTCGAACAAAATTCGAACAAACAACAAACATCACATCGCAGAACAAACATCGCTTCGAACAAACAACATCGTACCTATATCTCGTGAACCATGATAGCTAGGAACAAACGGAAAAAAGCAATCGAAAGCTCATTAAAAATGCAATCGTACTGGATAGCCTCAAAATTGAGCTCAGATCAATAGTTTAGGCTCCAGAGGTCATCAAAGGTCAAAAATGCAGTTTTTGGTAGAATTTGTTTTCCTGAATAACTTTCATCAAAGAATGGTAGAGCAATGATTTTAACACCATCGTGTTTGTTTCGTTGAGGTGCTTTGAAACATATACATGGTGACCTGGTAAGGTTAATTTCAAAATTTGGCCTCAAATCAAGGTCATTCGGTGACCCGGGCATGTGTGTCATGTTGCATATGGGACGATGCGGCCAGACGAGACGAACACAGTGGTGTCAACCGCTCGTCTCTATCTCTTTTCTATCAAGAGTTAATAGCAAATAATTGCTGATGACCTCAGATGACCTCAGATGGCTTGTAGAGATCACTGAGCAACAAAGCGCCTTGATCATCCAGAATAAGCTAAAATAACATGATTTCTGAAAGAATTAGCCTGATCCAGCGCATTTTTTCTGAATAGGAAGCATTTGTATTTCCCATTCACTTATAATGGGGAGGTCAGAAAATTGACCTGACTTTAAGGTCAACCGATGCAAAAAAAGACAATACACCATTCGAAGGCACTTATATGATCTATTAAATCTGCAAGTTTCAAATCTTTCGGAAAAACTGTCTTTGGCACGACCACCAAACATTTTGAAAGGCAATTGTCACTTTAAGTGACCTGGTGACCTGACCTGGATGATCTGAAGTCAAATTTTGACAAAGTGTGCGGCAATTGATGTTCAAACAGCTGTAAAAAATTGGCGCGCGCAAAGCGCCGCCGTTTTTCCGCTATTCTGAAGGAAAAAAAACAATCCAGGGCGGTCAAAAAATGACCCCCAACCAGGGCGAGCGGTTAACCCTATTCCTTGCGGGTGGCCAGTTTCTGCCACCCCCGGTAGTTTTTCGCCCGCCGCTTCTGAACCGTTACGTCTATCGTCTAGCAACTTTCGGACTTTTCCTAGATATGAATGACGCGTGTTGTGTTAACATTTTGAAAAAAAATCGGCCTTGCAGAGGCGGCTCCAGGCTCATCTTTTGGGGAGGTCATTACGAATGCGGTTGTTCGGCACATACTTCCTTCGTAGTTTGCGGTGGAATAAAAGCGTCAGAAACTGTCACTGCTATATACATCATACATACTTGGATTACACATATTTTGGGGCAGAGGCGCACTCAGGTACATAAATGTGAGGCGATATCCTCCGTCAATTCAGGCCCAACTTCAAATAAGTAAGATGATAAAAGGTATTCCGCAAATGGTGCCCCAACGTTATTTACCTGAATCCACCTATGCGCAGTATTTTGCATTTAACAAATTACAGCAACAAAGCCCACATGTGACGTTCCTATAGTCCCAAACACCCAAGAACAGCACATATTTTTTTATCAGAAAATCCCCCTATTTTTCCTCCCTTAGTAGTACGCCTATAATTTTTCATTTTTGTGCTTGTCCCTTTCATATATTACAAACCATGACATTGGAAGCTCAAAAACGTTTTGAGCATGACAATCGGTCGAATCACATGGCCGCAATAACCTTTCAAAAAACATCAAAAAATATTTGTTGCCCCTTGGCCCCATTTTTAACAAAAAAGCAATTGCGGGTCCAAAAAGAAAGATTTTGTAACGACGAATCGAATGGTGTTCACCCCATCGAAATCGGCCGAGCGGTTCTCAATATCTCTGGGGGGGGGGGGCAGAATCTGCCCCCCGCAGGTTAACGTAATTATGGCCGCTCGCAGGGAATAATGTTAAAATTGCAGCTCTCTAGGTCTGTTTTTGAGGGTTAAAGAACAAAAATACAAATAAAAACTGAAGCCAATTCATATGATTAAAGTTAGCGGTTAGCGGTTAGCGTTAGCTTTCGCTAATTTGCGTAGCGGTTTAGCGGTTTAACGTTAGCGGAAGTGAATTTTTAGTTAGCCGATTAGCGGTTAGCGAAGCTAACTTTTTGGTTAGCGGTGCTCACCACTGAGCATAAGTTATTATCGGCTTGTAATGCTTCATCTCACGCCTGAACAGGACTTCCAGTTAGCGTTATGTTATTTCAAACTGAATGCAAGCTCTTTCACAGAAGCAATCTTACTTTATTGCCGTAAGCAAAGCTTATACCACAAGCGGCGGATAGTATTTTCGGATGAAAGGAGGGGAAAACAATCGTCAGGGGCTCCCGGAGCTCTTGGGACTGAGGACCCCCTCAAATCGGACCGGACGATGGCTATCTCATACCGACTGAGGACTCCCTCTGGGCGACCAAGAACCGATCAAGAGCCCCTCAGGTTGATCGAGGGCAAATTCAGGGCCCTCAGGCAATTTTTATCAGCCCAAAAATAAAATAATATATTTCCAGAGACTCTTACAAACTTTTGGGGTGGGGGCAGCCGTATGTTATCCCCCATTTTGTAGTGGGGAGGGGGCAGCTGCTCCTCTGTCCACTTTTATGCCGCCCCTGGCCTAGACAATTGTTTTTGCCTGTTTTGCACGGTAAAACACGAGTCAGATGTACTTGAATAACACCAATTAAATTTTTGTAAATGGAAAAAGCGAAACAAGATATCCAATATTATTTACATATATCATGAACATAACTCATGACAATTACTAAATAAGACACCCGAGGATCTAACCAATCGCAGGCCCTCGCTCAGACATGAGTGGTGACAGACGAGTTACGAGAGCCACGAATTTTCCCAAATGTAATAATCCGTGACACTGTTTTGAGTGAGAAAGCAATGACAACAAATTACCATAAGGGCCAGGCTTTTCGCACGGCAATGCATTTTAGGCCACTTTCCACAGCAGGTCACACCGAGACCAAGCCTGTCTGTCATCGGCGCTAAACACAGGGCGGGCAGCCGGCAGCCCCAGCGTCACGGTGACCAAATCCGGAGCGCAAGAGATAACTACCATCACTAGTTCTGCCAGCTCTCGCCGATAATCGGTCCAGTTAGGGCCCGTGACCAGCTCCGGAGACCGGCCGATCCGCGTGTCATGGGCACGCGACACTGTGCAACACTAGAAAGTGACGGGGCCGTTATCGGGACTGGATCAGAATCACGACAAAACGGACATTCGCCGACATTGAAATTGAGTCAAAATGCGCAATGGGAAACTGGAATAACAGACCGACCGAGTAGTAATCGGGGAAAGTTGCTGGGACAGGTTTGCACTCAGAATCGTGTGTTTTGTCGTGAGAGGTCAGTGGACTTCATTAAGTGAAAATGAACCGGCGAGTGTCACAAGGGTGAGCGGGGGCAGGTTACGGGCTGGTTTGGCTGCAAAGTCCGGAGGTCAGGAACATCTTAGCATATTGAAGAGGCTTCAAACTGCTGGCCGAGAATCGTCGGCTGACCGAGAATAACAAGATTTAAGGAAACATCAGGTACATCATAAACACATGATACGATGTTTGACAATGTGATCATCAGGCGCGGATCCAGGGGGCGCTTGGGCGCCCCCCCCCCCGCACCGGACTTCCTATGGCGCGCCCGTTTAGGCGCGCTGGAGAGCGCAAACATTTATTGTATTGCGCCCCCCCCCCTGACCCGAATCCTTGATCCGCGCCTTGTCATTTTGGATACAGACAGTTCACTGCTTTCATTGTCGCCATTCAAGTATACAATGATTGGATGATGAGATTTGGGCTTAAAGGCGCCTCAACTCAATGGTATGTGGCGCCAACCTTATGTAAGATGAAAGCTCTCAGTAAATTACAGATCAGCAACTAAATAGGGCCCGTTCACAACTAACCCTCAAGGAAAATTAAAAGAAAGTTCAAACTATTACAGCGGGTTGTAGACACCGCGAACTGTACCTTGGCGAGGAAGCGAACACCTGCGATATATGCAAACGGATTCATACGCAAGTAACCAAGCTGCAATTTACAAGCCGTTATTATGTCATCACCTTCGCATCATATTTTGCTTCCCGGACCAAAGTTCGTAAACATAAGGTTCGTAATGGAAAAGGTTCGTAAGCAAAGGTCCGTTATGCAAAGTTCGTATCGGATAAAGTTTCGTATGGGATTAAAGGTTCGTAACGGCCAAAGTTCGTAATGAAAAGTTCGTATCGGAAGTAAGGTTCGTATCAAAAAGTTTCGTAACTGATAAAGTTCGTATGCAACAGGTTCGTATGTGAAGTTCGTAAGAAAAGGTTCGTAAAGCACAAGGTTCGTAATGGCTCAAAGGATTCGTTCGGAATAAGTTCTAAACAGTCAAAGTTCGTATAGGAAAAGTTCGTATCGGATAAGGTTCGTATTCCAAAAAGTTCGTAACGATAAATTGTATGCAACAGGTTCGTATGCTGAAGTTCGTAAAAGAAAAGGTTCGTAATGGAAAAAGATTGTAAGCAAAAGTTTGTATGCAATGGTTCGTACTGGAAAAAAGTTCGTATAGTATAGAGTTCGTAAAAGCTAAGGCTAGCAACGGAAAATGTTAGTACTGGATGCTTTATCGACCTTGCTCGCTCCGCCTCGCAATGCCAATAGATATATTTTTCCTTAAGCAAGCGTTGATGCTGGCGAGTCGTTTGTGCCATTTTGCGAGCAACTCGAACGGTAAACGAAAAAACTACAGGGTACCCAGTGGAGCGAGCTAAAATCTCGTATGTGTCTCTTGACTTGACCTTTTGACCGTTGTTATTTGTATTTTCCTTAAGGCAAAGCCTTGGATGCGGCGAGATCGTGAAGCCATTTTGCGAGCAACTCGAACGGTAAACGAAAAAACTACAGGGTACCCGAGTTTTTGTATCGAGGTTTCTTAAAATCTGCGTATTTGTTCTCTGTACTTTGACCTTTATCCTTGTGGTTATTTTTCCTTAAGCAAGCGTTGATGCTGGCGAGTCGTTTGTGCCATTTTGCGAGCTGATCGGATGGTAAACGAAAAAAAAACTACAGGGTACCCCGTATGGTGACATTTCAATGACCTCTGGAGGTCAAACCACTTGTCCTAGGTCAAAACGGGTTGCATATTCGTGCATAACTCGTTGAGATCTACCTATTTCCTAAGTTTTGGGAAATCTGAATTCGACGCTGAAAACGAATACGAATACGAATACGACGCTTACTTGACACACATATTGCAAATCAAATTGTCCTAAGAACATTAAGCCTATCAATGACGTCTTCAAAAGTGACATGACGTCACCGAAGGTGTGACGTCACGTAAGCCAATAATATTATTAGATGCCGAACAGGCCGCCTCATATATCAATCAAATCTCCATCCATCTATCGGCATTGCGAGGCGGAGCGAGCAAGGTCGATAAAGCATC
>VOPJ01012210.1:0-25653 GCA_014673585.1 Semibalanus balanoides
GGTTACCGGTTATTTTAACTATCATCATCATGATTAACCTCAAGCAGAGTTTTCGCCACCTCAGCTCTAACATTTCCGTCGCTTTGATGCATGCACTGTGCACATGCAGTAGCCAGTACATGCCACGCAAATATTTAAGCAGTACTGATAAAAGCAATGCGATCATTCTTTTGCACTCTATAATCGAGACGAAAGTGTGACATGCCATTTTAGGTCATTTACAAAGCGGATCCCGGTACGGGAAGAGTGTTTCTGTGGCATTTGAAGTCCTTTGATGGTATGGGAAAGACGCCAGGTAGTTCGGCTATATAGTCAACCATCGCGTGCTAAGTTCCTTGCTTCCGCCCTTGTGTCGCGACTCAGCTCAACTCAACACGAGCACTTAAAATTTGTAATTAGTTGTATAGCTTTAATTAAGAGTGATAATTGTCTGGTACGTTCTGATGAAATAAGTGTGGTATTTACTTCATTCTCCTGTTCAATTCCTAATTATTTTCTCTTTTGATCACATTTTTCATCAATATTCCATATTATCGCATTCTTAAATATACGAACGTATCTACGCATGTGTAGGTGCATGGCCGTGGAGGTATGTGCATTCACGTGCACCACAGGCAATGCGCTTATGGTTGTTGTATCGACTAGTCTAAATGACATACTTTTGGTAGGTACACAACTAACTGGAAAATGTGTATGTCAGCGCTCAGCGCAGTCGAGTCGCACTCGCCGGTTATCGTACTGGGAATGGGTGACGACTGCTCTCATGTTTCGCAGAACTGCAGGGCTGCGAGTGTCATGTGTTCTTTGCACAGTGTACACCGTGGGGAATCCCGATACCTTCATCAGATGGAATGTTTCTCATATTATCAGACGCAATGTCGCAGTTACAAGCGCAATGTGCACGTACAGTGAGAACCAGAACAGACCTTCCGGTCACAAAATGGTACATGCATTCGCAGTTGAAAATATAGACATCGCATTTAATTTAACGGTCGACAAGCCTTATGATATAAGAGAATATATACAGCTACTGATATCGAAAACAAAATACTCCTAAAGGTAGGAGCTATGAGAGGAAATTATCAATGGAACCAAGTTAAAAGAAGCAGACATCAATTACTATTCTAATCGTGCATGAAACATCACCCTACCAACACTATTACCAGAGTTACGCGACTTTAGAAACAGGTACATTTTCCGGCCGCACCCTGTATAAGCGGCCGACCCGGCCCGACCATAACGCTTTTCAAAAGCTTATATCTTTTGAATCTCGCATCCGATTGACAAGCGGTTCTCGCCATCTGATAGCTCCATGCAATGACATTATGTTATTGACAGGTTTGCTCCCACGTGAGGGGTCAACATGGCACGTGACACGTGCCGCGTCAGGGGTGTCAGAAAACGTTATCCTGCTATAGCTGAGAAACGGTTGGACCAAGAAGGCTGAAATTTGGTGTGTGGTTTGGGACCACACCACTGGCAATGCTGCGCAGGTCAAACTTTGGGTCTCACTGCACGTGCACCCCTGCTCCGTCCACGAAATTATCTACAAAATATCGTTGCAATACCGGACCTATATCTCGGCAGCCAAAAGTCGCAACGACACGGGTTAAGCACAGATGTGTAGAAAAACAATCCGCCCGGCGTATGCAGTGTGTGTCGATCAGCGGCGCGTGGTACGTGCAAAGTTACTGGCTATACAAGTGTAGCCTCTCTCGTCCTGCGCCAGTACCGTGACCGTCTCCTCAACGCGCTAGACAAACAGGTGGTGCTTTCGATTGTCTATTGTAAGCGGTTTTTCATGGGAATATACTAACTTAACAAAGCAATGAAGTAATGGAACAAAACACAATAAAACATGCGGGTCACAAGAAGTCACCACAAGATGATGTAAAGACGTTAACATTTAATGAAAGTCGGGTTTAAATTCAAGCGCTTGTCAACCAAATTCTGACCACTATAATATGGCTAAAAAGTAATGAATACAGTGATACAGTGTACAAATACAATACGAATATGCAAACGCAATTGCATAAATGATACCACCGAAAGAGAACATAGCCAACGACACGGAGTACAACTAAATTTTACGGAGACTGGATCCTATGGGCAGCGAGAGTGATACGTCAATAGCAGCTGCCGCTGCTTTAAAGCCCGCCAATAAGCGTGGAAACGCTCAGCGTCCCGATTAACAATCACCGCGGACGCCGCCGCCCAGCCGTCCTCCGGAGAGTGAAACGGCCGCACCAAGGCGGCGCACGGTGAGGTGGCCGGACGATGCGGAGATGGAGCCGCGGACGAAAGGTCACGGCGCAAGACGGGCGAGGGGTAGGAGCTCACCGGCGCGACAGGTCTCCAGGGCTCCAAAACCTACCGGGCGCTAGCCGCGGTTACACCGCCCCCTTGAACCTTCCAGGGATTCAACTATCCTACGCTCCTGAGTTACCCAGATTAGCCTACTTCTTAATCGAGCAGAAGAACCAGTTTGGTAACCGGTCTATCGAGCACACCACGATTGGTACGCACTCGAGCACTACGTACTAGACCATCCGAACCGGCGAACACCTCGATCACTCTACCAAGGCGCCAGTGGCATCTCGGTGCCTGATCGACCGAAATGACTACATTCCCTACGCGGAGATTCGGCGATAGTCGAAGCCACCTGCTTCTCCCCTGCAGCAGAGGCAGGTTCTCTTGTCTCCATCGCCTCCGGAACAGGCAGCCGACCCGGGAAGCGGCCATCATCAGCTGGGACTCGGCCACCTGACGATCGTCGCGACACTGGTAGAGCCGCTCCAGCCAGAGCTGCTGGCTCTCAGCCAGCATGATCTGTGCGTCAGGCCGGGCTCGGTACCACGTGACCAGTCCGACCAACAGGCCGACCAGCATCAGCATCAGCAGCACGGTGAAGGAGAGGCAGAAGATGTGCCGCTCCGACATCCGCCAGCGGCTGTCCGACTTCTCGATCATGGTGGACCGCTGCTGCCGAGGCATCACAGGAGAGTTCCACCGACCGACCACCGACGGCATCAGTGGAGAGCCTCCTGGCGTCTCAGCAGAGTATCCCAGACTGGCCGCCTTCGACGGCCCTGGAGAACGCGCTGGCGTCTCGGCAGGGTTCCCCAGACTGGCTGTCTCCGACGGTCCCGGAGAGCGCGCTGGTGTCTCAGGCGAAGTCCCCAGGATGGCCGTCCTGAGCGTTCTCTGTGGCTTCACAGGTCCATTTACAACCCATCCCAGTCTCGTTTTTACCGCACACGGTTCTCCTGACTGTCCGCGAACAACGTTCCACGGCTCCATGGCTTCAGGGACGTTGTTTCCGACCATGAGGCCGATGTCTGCATCGATGACCGGCAGTTCAATGCTGTGCAGATGTGGCCAGACTTCCAGATCCTCCGACTTCGGGATGTCGTCGTGCGAGACCGGGATCTTCTTCAGCGTGTACACAGTGGGGAGTTCAATGAACTCTGTCTCGCCCATACTGCTCACCTCCAAGCCGGACACGATATGACTATCGAGCCTGGTTACTTCAGGATTAACTGTACAAAGCGATAGCTGAGTGGGTTCAACGGCCTCAACGTCCAGAGCACGTAGCAGGGTCTCCGTACAGAACGTCGCGGAACTACCGTTATCGAGAAAGGCGTACGTGCTAACGGTCTTGCCACCACCGACACGAACTCTGACAGGCACTACGGACATACTGTTTTGCAGTTTCGAGGCACCAACGACTTCGACAGCGCCAGCCTTTGTCACTCCTTCAGGTACATGATAAGGTTCCGCCTGCCTTTGTGATGCCTGGCGACTCTCGTGCAGAACCGACGGATATCCTCCCTCACAGATTTGACAAGACTTCCTTGCCTTGCAACCAGCAACTCTGTGTCCCTGTCTCAGACACCCGAAACACAGGCGATTCTCCATCATGAACTGCCTCTTCTCCTCCGCGCTCTTCTCCTGTAGCACCAGACAGTCGTCCAGCAGATGATCGCCCTCACAGTACCAGCAGACGCGCTTCTTGTGCTGATCCACAGACACGCCAGTAGCCAGACAGCTGTGCCCCACGCGCTTCTTGACCACAGTTTCACAGGGTAAGCTTGTACGTGTCTGGATGGTAGTTTGTTTTGCCATCAGGGTCTAAGCAAATTTCTAGCCTCGTTGTCAATGATCATCACCAAGGTTCGCGGAAGACTACCGCGTCATACCAGGTATCTGAGATGTGCTACCATCTCACGTCCTCAATCGATCTTGCAGCTTGATTGGCAGCTTCTGCATCACCCCTCTGATCAACTCCTGGAAGACTCGCGTTTGCATTCTCCGATGCTGCACTTCTCGACACGGAACCACAGCGAGTGAGAAGGATCGCGAACCTGTCCAGACCCCAAGCATCATCGAATCTGATCGTCGGCCATGCCAGGAGTTCCTCCACCAGGGCCGTCATCATCCGCCGCTCATCGCCGTACCGCCTGTGAAGAAGCTCTCTGGCCCTCGCGTAACCAGAGACTGCTGGGAGCAACAAACAACTCTTCACGACATCCCTTGGTTCTCCAACAGTGAACTGTTCCAAATAGTGAAGCTTCGTCTCACCATCATCCATTTTTGAGTCGATGAGGTCGTCGAACTTCTTCATGAAAGGAATATAATCAGAGACATCACCTCTGAATTTCTGGATCTCAATCTTGGGAAGCGCATTTCTGGTCTGCTGCACCAGCAATGCTCTCATGGCGCTACTATCACTGGTTACTGGTTTCTCCAAGGACGAACATCTGTCAGCGACATGAAGCTGTGACCCCTGAAGATCTGTCTGCGGGACTAAAGGACTCGCGCTCTGACCTGCACTCGGGGGACCAGCATCAACCCCACCTGGAACCCTCCACGGCTGAGTCTGAACACTGTTCCGCCTCCCAGACTCTCGGGCACCTGCATCAACATCACAACCGTGAACGTCATTATCAATCGGTCTCCCAGGACAGCTTGTGGAGTCTGCAGCATCTGAAAGATTCTGGCGAGGCTCAAAACCCTTCGCCTCTGCTCTCAGAGTTGGACCACATTGAAGCTGAACCTCACGCTCCCTGCCACTAAGGATGGCCTCCTCCTTCAGTATAGCATCCATCCTCGCATCCGCTTCCTTCATCTCTGTGCGCAAGGCAAGATCTTCTTTGTCCTGTTTGTTTGTTTATTGGGGTTTTCGGGCGCGCCGACAACTAAGGTCAATTTGCGCCCACTTCTTTGTCCTGTCGCATCTTTAACTCTCGATCCTCTAACTCTCTTTTCTCCCTCAGCATGGAAACCCTTGCCAGCAATTCAGCTTTCCTCGCAATCTCCGCTACTCGCATTGAAGCGACTGAGCAAACAGACAAACACGAGCGCCCAGACCTTTTTGAGCCGTGAGAGACGGAGGAGGAAGCACCCCCAGCGACCTGAGATGCACTATCCCCTGGACCGACATCCACCTCCTGTTCTGTGAAAGCCTTATCTGAGTGTGCATCAACTCTGCTGTAACGATTCCCTCAGCACTGCTGCCCGTCAAAATCAGAGTATATTGCGCTCAGGATCTCGACCTTCCTCCATGAGTGCATCTCTAAGAGCTGCACCAGGACAGCCTTAACCCCCTTTGATTCCAGCTGCCTCTTCCGCAGCTCATATTTAAGAACGGGCAATGTAAGTTTTTCCATGGTCGTGTCTGTAACGACTCAGTTGCAACTAAACGCTAAGTTAACCATATTTAGTATTACAGCCCCCTACAATAAGTTGAAGAGAGACGATAGAACAAATGGTACGCAACACAATGCATCAAATTGCTGAATATACAATGCATGTACCTAATATCGTGACAGAAGACTAACAACATAAAGCTCGCCGACACCAGTCAAGTGAAGAAAGATGGCATACCAAAGAAAAACACTCAAATTTTCAACAACTGATTCGACTCATCACTTTAAAGTCTGTAACTCTGCAGCCAAGGCTCACTCACAGCTGCGGCCAGGTGGCCGACTCATGGTGAGTTGAGTGAAGACGGTAGTTGAGCAGCCGTCCCATGACGCCGGCAGCGGACAGTGCAGCGGCTGGTGCTGGATGACGAAGACACAGCAACCAGTGGCCGCTGCAGTAGCTCGCCGCGAAGGTGTAGCGGTTCGATGGCGAAAAAAACTCGGAACTCTCGAAAACCTGAGCCTCTCTCGTCCTCGCCAGTACCGTGACCGTCCCTCAACGGCCCTAGACAACAGGTGGTGCTTTCGATTGTCTATTGTAAGGCGCGTTTTCTGCCGGAATATAAAACATAACAGTAAACAAAGCATGAAACGGGTTATGGAACAAAAAACACAATAAAACATCGGTCACAGAAAGTCACCACAAGATGATGTAACAGCACCGTTTCAACACTATCTAATGAAATCCGCCGGTGCTAAATTCACAAGCCAGCTTGGTCCAAACCCAAATCTGGACACCATAAATAAATATAGCGCAATCACCAACAAAGTAATGAGAATACCCAGTGATACAATGTACATTATACACATAGCGAATAGCAAACGCAACTTGCACACAAAATAATACACCGGAAAGCAGAACATAGCCAAACGAACACGGAGCTAAAACTAAATACTTACGAAGAATGATTCATGGGCACGAGAGTGATACGTCGAATAGCAGCTGCCGGGCTGCTTCAAGCCACGCCAATAAGCGTGGGCCTCCTCAAGCCGTCCCCGATGTCAACAATAAACACCGCGGCACGGCCCGCCGCCAGCCGTCCTCCCGGAGGATGAACGGCCGCGCCCGAGGCGGCGCCACGTCGAGGCGGACGAAGCGGAGATGGAGCCAGCGAGAACGACAACCGTCACCGCACCAAGACGGGCGAGGGGTAGGAGCTCACCGGCGCGACAGGTCTCCAGGGCTCCAAAACCTACCGGGCGCTAGCCGCGGTTACAACAAGCGCAAATTCATGGTTTTATGACGTCTCCACGATTAAATCAGTGCTCAACACCTATGGGACGTGAAGCAATGAAACGAACACCAATGTGTAGATAAATGTACTGTCTCTAAAATACGTGTTAAAATTGCGGCTTTAATGCAATATTTCGCTGCTAAAACCCATCTGTAATATACATATTGCCGATTTTGCAATATTTCCTTCATTACACCATCGTAGCGTCAAAACGAAATGGTGCTTAATGATACAAATTATGCAGCTGTAAGGCACGATCAAATCCATCCAATTCCTACCCAAAATGTATTTTTGCTTACAAACATGAAGCTTATAATTGCAAGTTTAAAATAATACCGCAAAACCTATTCAGTTCAAAGCATCGATTTAGTTCGGATCGGTTTGCAGTGGCAAAACAACACACAGTGAAAACAATTGAAAAGCATGCTTCGCACAAAACGACCCTCCGTTCGGCGAATACGAAATTTACGCGGGTTTATTCGGGCTCGCTCGTCCTTCGCCGTTTAAAGGGAGTGTGCCTACTCTTTTGAGAATGGCAAATATATTTTCTTACGATAAAAAGCTATTGCTTTGATTATTTGTTACGATAAAATTACGTCTGAAGCCCCCTTTAATTGAATTTTTTACTATATATCTGTTTTGCATTTGTTTTGTTTCAAAACTCATAAGCACGCTCACTATAAACAGAGTAGCGAAGATGTTACCTATAATGGCGCACTAAAGACGATAAACAAACCTTTATGAGCAATGTATAGGTTGTTTACAGTGATCGAGAATCTGTTCGGCAGCTGTTATCAGTGCTCACGAGTTGTTTTCTATTGGCCAGAGCGTAAAACAATATATGCTAGCGTTGTAATTTAAAGAGCAATGCTTCTAGTAGCGAAAGCTCTCTGGCGAATATCGATAATTAAAGTACTTGCCAGTAGCGTGATTGCGACTTTGTTAATATCTCAGCAACTAAAGTGATTCTGCGAGAAATGAAGTACCATGGCTAAATTTCAGAACAATCTGTTCTACAGACTAGTGTCAACAACTCCACATGACCAATGTGAGTAGGCACACTCCCTTTAAGGCGTCCTACTGGTAGAAGCCATTTTCAAAACTTGACCACCAATAACGGCCCTTAAGCGAAGTTTAGATCAAGGTCAGGTCGCATAGGGTAATGGTACACAATTCATGATAAAAAATCATTGAACTGCAAGGGAATCTAAACAAATGTTGAATAAGCTTGACTTTGTGTTATAGCCACCGGTGGCGGTGATTCACTGATATACACATGACAAATAATTTGCCCATGCGCTGCCCACGACTTCCAGCCGGAGTCAGAGTCGGCAAAATTTTACTGACTTCGACTTCGGCCGAAATCACCGATTCCGACTCCGACTCCTACTCCTACTCCGACTCCGACTCCGACTCCGACTCCGAGTCCGACTCCGACTCCGACTCCGACTCCGACTCCGACTCCGACTCTGCAGCCCTGATCGGGTGTCTGCATGATTACAGTCTATTACCCACCATTGACTATGAGTTTGCTATTGCAAATGTTTGTCAGCGGGCACTATTTGCCCTAATCAATGTTGTCGGTGGTAGAATAGTGCAGCACAAATGGGCGATGATCATTGGCAACATTGTCACACTATACAATACCATAACCTTATTGCCGTGGTGAAGAGTTCCTCATTTATTGCCTCGGTTACTTTTAGTCTGGGTGTCATGCGTTTCTGAGAATACGCTCATATATAACCGCATTATTGCCCTCATATCCGTGCCATAAAGCGTATGCACATTGCACACTATAAACTGGCAATGATAACGCAGTATGATTGCGCCTCAACGTTAACGACGATTATATCCTCGTATAAGTTCGCTGAGTCTGACTTAAATAAGTCTTGCAATATGTAATTTTACCAGCTAAGACAACTATAGACATAAGCAATTGTTTCGACTTTATCAGCACAAACTACAAGTATTTAATCGTTTCCATTATCTTCATGCTATTTGTATGGTTCTATGGCGTGAAATTATTGATCTGCAGAGGAAGATTTGGAAGAGTTATGCCGTGTCCGTTTCTAAAAGTTGCCAATTAGAAACCACCACAGAAATACTAGGTGGATGGCCTGGGGCCAGATGGGGTGGGTACATGGAATTCAAATCCACCCAATGAAACCTTTCCACTAAACTTGAACGAAACAAATGATAAGATGAAACAATTCCCCTAGAGTTTAATTGAGTACCGTCCTCGTCAATCTCACCCATAGAAAGTTTCAGAATTTTGATTAAGTGCATTTTCATCCGATCGCAACAGCACTTATTCTAGTAGCTAGTTACGAACGAGCGCGCTCGCTCGTCCTTTCGGGGTACATGGGAAAAATCTGAATATGAGCGACCCGGCCCGTCCCGTGGCGACGCTTTTGAGAAGCTTATATCTCTGCAACCGCACGTCCGATTGACAAGCGGCCTTCTTTGCTGAGTAGTCCCATACAACCTACCCTGTTTTAAACCAGTGCCGACTCATGTGGGTGACTATTACTGCGCGTGGCGCGTGCTGCGTGAGAGCTGTTGGAAAGTGTTTTCTCGCACAAACTCAGCAACGGCTGGGCAGATTGAGTGCAAATTTGGTGTGTGGTTACTGGTTAGTGACTAGAGGTGGCAAAACGTGGACCCGAGGACCCAGTCTCTAGACCCAGTCTGGACCCAGTTGGTCCCAGACTGGTCCACCAAATGATACTGGTATAAACTGGGTCTAACTTATGTTTCATGCTTGTTTCACGCAAGAAGGGCTGATACGCAGGTTCTTGTGACTGTTGGCCAATCTGAACTGTAGTATATTTTTGCAAACTCCATGAATTAGTTTACCTTCCAGCTAACTGATGGATGCAGATTTGTCAATATTATTGCGAGATGTCATTGTTGCTAGTGGGTCCTCTGGGTCACAAAAACTTTTCTTGCACTGGGTTAACAACTGGGTCCATTTGTCAGCTTTTGAAACCGGGTCGGGTCTGGGTCCCCAAAATATCAACTTTTGCCACCTCTATTAGTGACCCATCATTCGTCCCTTTCCCACAACTCAGGGGTGGGATGACTGCACGTGCGCATGTGTACACCGGACACCCCTATTATATTTATCAGGAACGGCTGAGCCAATTGTGTTCGAATTTGGTGTGTGGCTAGGGACCTCTCAGCCGCCACTTTTTTAAAAGTCAGGGGTGGATGTCTTTGCACGTGCGCACGTGTACATTTTTGTATCTCAGAAACTACTCGCCCGATCGAGTTGAAACACACCATACATTTCCTTCGCGCTCGCTCATTCATCGTCAACTACAGCGCCTTACTGTTTAAGTTTAGCACTGCCAAATTAAAATGCGACTCATCTGAGCTAACTATAACAGTTCCATTTGTAGCGTAGGGTCGATATGTTCCTGCCACTCAGCTCTCTCGAAACACAGCTGACCGGTTCGCCGGAACTCGAGCGTTAATGTGTCACTTTGGCTGCCCAACCTGTCTCCGGCATTAATGGGATTGGGTGTCAGATGTGGACACACCCCATTAGTCGCGACCATGTCAGCAGAAGTGCTGGTCACTAACTGGTACTGCTCAACGGCAGAGTACGTGTCCCGACCAGCGCTAGCGAAGGCTTCGATGAGCGGATGCAGGGCGGTAAAATAGTTGTGTGGAATGGGGCAAATGGAAGTGCCACATACTTCTAAAACTCACCGGATGTCCGCTCCTTGTTCATTTGTAACTGATTTAAAACAAACTTATTTGTCAAAACTTCTTATTCAATCGCCAATTTCATACGTGTTTGGGACCAGGCCTGCTTTGGCTCCCCTTGGATCCGCCAGTGCCCTCTCCAGGGTCTGCAGGGACGATTCATGGCCAGGTGGCTCGCATTAGGGCAGTTGTCTGGTTCCCGGGAGAGGTGCACGCTAACAGTTTATGCAGTTGGTGGGCTGGCCGGAGCTGGCGGGCGGCCGTGCAGAGAGGTCTGCTGTTTACGATGTGGCTGCCGTTAAACTGAGATGACTGGTGAAAGACGGAACCAGCTTGGCCTGCCGAACTGCAGTCTCTTCGCAATCCCTGCTGCTTGGCAATGGAAGATTCTGGAGCTGCTCTACCAGGGGCGGAACTTTATGAAATCGCTCGGGGGGGCCCTAATGTTAATTTTATAGATTTTAACTCAGTTCTTACCATGCAACGCCATAGTCCTAATGGAAAAATTTGAAATAATTGGGGGGCTCGGGCCCTCCCCAAGAGATATAAAGTTCCACCCCTGTGCTCTACTTCAGCCAAGCTCTGGAAATACCCGTGCAGGAACGCCCGTTATGGAGTAACCTGCTGTCTGCACCGAGGTCAACGAAGAGCCACTCACACACCTTTGGATTAGTCGATTGTTTTACATTTTGGTGTCATGAAAAATTGTAATGCCCACTGTAGTGGATTACGTCCCAACATGCATGCATACAAGTGTGCATGGTCTATTTTATCCCGCTCTTTGTCATATATTGTCTGGTACAGCTGAATACATTGTGCCCCCGGCTGCACTCTGCCCTTTCAGCTTGCAAGAGGGTGTTTATTTGGCCGTGTCTGAACGCATCAGCTCCTGTGGCCGGATGTGCTGTTTCGATTCAGGTGAACAATGCCAGCGAAGCCGCTGGCATCACAACAGTTCAGGTGTTATCTTTCAGAAACTGGCTAACGGTGAGACGGGATTTCACGCTAGTCCGGGATTGAATCATGCCAATAAGATAGAATGGACAAATTTGATTAGGAGGATTCCGGAAATCGGTTTTGCGCTTTGTGAGAGTGCCATGATTGTCAAAGCGAGAGGATAAACAACAAATTGAGAAATCTGGGTTGCTGGAAAAGGGCTAAGCTCGATTCGGCCAGAGATAAAGGGTATCAGAAATTCGCTGTTCTGAAGCACCGTTCCCAGAAGCCAGAAACAACCACATTGTTATTTAAATCTAGTGAAAAGAAGGCATTATTTTTATCTAATAACTCATGTTTTGAAGCTATTTTAGCCCACGCCCCGGTGGACCTCCGAGACAACTTCGCCTGGGTGAGGGATCAAAGTACCCCCCCCTCCCCCATCTAACTCGAAAACTGAAGAAGCTAGAAAGACGCGGAAGAAGTGTTCGAAAGCTCTCGACATGTATATTCGAAGTTTTGAGCAAATATTTTTCGCTCAGGTCAATATTGAGGTCACCAGAGGTCATCAAAGGAAATGTTTTCCTGTTTTAGGACTTTGCTTCAAACAACCCAAATATCTCGGAAACTATGACAGTTAATATAAGAACAAACGAAAAAAGCAATCGAAAGCTCTTGCAAAAATAAAATCGACTGATTGTCCTCAAAACTGAGATCAGATCGATAGCTCAGGCTCCAGCCTCCAAAGGTCACCAAAGGTCAAAAATGACATTTTTGGTAAAACTTCTTTTCCTGAAAGCTTTTAATCTAAAAACGACAGAGCAATGACGTTGACATCATAGTGTTTGTTTCGTCGAGGCGCTTTGAAACATATATATGGTGACCTAATTTCCCTGATCAACGGGTATTGCGGCGCCGTTTATGTTTCGCAACAGATACTACATAGAAGTGAAACCATTTGCTGCCTTCTTAGCACGTGTCTAAAACGTAATTTACATTTCATTTTAGTGACCTCGCTTTATTGCGGCATTCATCATATGTTAGTCCAAAATTATTATGTTTCTAGCAATCATTATTTTCACACTAATTTTGTTCATTTTTCTTTTATTTTTTGCAGCGGAAAATGATGATACGCGAGTCATATGATAGCGTTTCGGCATGAAATTCGTTTTTCTCACCAAAACGTCTGTTTAATGTTTTGCTTTAAAAAACAAAACAAAAAAACAAAAACAGCCAAGATGTCAAGGAACCATCTGTTTCCCTTCAACAAGCATTCTCGCCGCAAATATTTGCAATGTAAGTGTATTACAGTGCATGTAAGGTGGCTACCAGATATTTCAAAAAATATGTTTCCTACTGAATTATAGGTAAAGGTCGCGGGAATGCTCACGGAAGACAAACATGTTTGGAAAGAAAGGGGTTGTCAACAATAAAAGATAAGTGACGCGCCTGCTTGCATAATCTTCCGTTGGAAAATATTACCTTTACTTATGCCATTATTTGTTTCCAGGTAAATTTGCTTAGAAGTCGCTTTTATGAACATGCAAACTATTCCAAGATTTCTGACGTCAAAAAACGCAAGTTCTTAAAGGGAGTGTGCCTACTCTTTTGAAATGTCAAATATATTTTTATTACGGTAAGAAGCTATTGCTTGATATATTGGTTACGATAAATCACTTCGAGAGCCCACAAACAATATATAAGAATTATTAATTGTTTTGATTAAAAATGATATATAGTATATAAACAAAAACTCATAAACGATCGTCACATAAACAGAGTAGCGAAGAGGATACATATAATGGCGCACTAAGACCGATAAACAAACCTTTATGAAGCAATGGTATAGGTTGTTTACAGTGAGGAGAATCTGTTCGGGCAGCTGTTATCAGTGCTCACGAGCTGTTTTCTATTGGCCAGACTAACAATATATGCTAGCGTTGTAATTTAAGAGCAATGCTTCTATAGCGGCAAAGCTCTCTGGCGACTATCGATAAATTTAAAAGTAACTTCCCGTATGTGCATTGGCGGCCTTAATTCTCAGCCAACTAAAGTGAATTCTGGGGGAAATGAAGCATATTGGCTAAATTCAGAAAAAAATTATGTTCTACAGACTAGTGTCAACAACTTCACATGACCAATGTGAGTAGGCATACTCCCTTTAAGTGGCTTTGTCGGAATGTTTTCTCTTCTAGAAACGGATATCTACTGAATATACTGAATGCTGAATATTATATACTGATATATTATATATACTATAATATTTAGTACACTGAATATTATACTGAATATAATACAATTGACGGTGTCTGCCGTCTGGAAACTTGATATTCTGTGGAAAAGTAGCTGTGTGGTTCCCCGGTGTTGACGGTGTGCGTCGTACCTAAATCAGCGCGCATCAGCATGCTCAAACCTAGAGCGCTTGATTGCTGGTAAATATCAAGGTCAAGGTCAGGTCACAAAAGGTCACTATACATAAAATATGTACGAAAGTCATGCTACACATGCTTATGGATCATTTTACGCATATAATTCGATAGTGATACTCATTTTACCACCTAAATTCCTGTACATAAAGTTATTTTTTTATTTTCTGCATTTTTTTGTAACTTTTTTGCTGCCTGCTGCCTCTACTTTAAAATATTATATTACCTATCTTTTTTGCTTTAAATTCTGCCGACCAACAGGAATTGAGCGATCGGGTGGGCATTGCTTAGTCATACAGATGCAAATCTGCTCTGATTTATAGAAATGTAATATACACATACAACATAGCAAGTATGTTTGTTTAACTCATCAAGCGCAGCTTTTTCATCTATTTGTATATGCATGGTACTTCTGCAATACACATAAATACATGAATCAGCATATACCACACCTGTAATCACATAGATAACTCGTTACCCGATTTGTCACTCTTTCGCACCCCTCTCATGAACAAATGGCCTGCTAGTGCTGGTGATTGGGGTCACGTACCCTGCGCCCTTACAGTGTTTGTCCTCTCGTTTCAGCATACACAAGTACATCAGCATGACGCGACCCTTCAGTCGGTTTATGACGCGACAGAAGATCCTGGCACTCATCGCGGCCGCCTGGCTGTGGTGCATCGGCTACAACCTGACCCCCCAGATGGGCCTCACACACACAGGTGAGGGGCGCGTCCAGCGCCGATGGGCCTCACTCACACACATACATACACACGCGCACACGCGCATACGCGCACACACAGACACAGACACAGACACAGACACAGACACAGACACAGACACAGACACAGACACAGACACAGACACAGACACATGCACGCACACGCACACGCACACGCACACGCACACGCACACGCACACGCACACGCACACGCACACGCACACGCACACGCAACGCTGCTACACTGGGTGACAGGCGCACCTCCGACTGACGGGTATCTGTCTTCTGTATCTGAGCATCTGTTTGATGGGTATCTGTCTCCTGTATCTGAGTAGCTGTCTGACGAGTATCTGTCACATTTCTCCCGGTCAGCAACATATAGCTGAGTAGGATTTTTTTTTCCCGACGTGGTCGCCCCTGAGAAAAATCCTGGCTATGTGCCTGCATCCGGATGAGTCGGCCGTTATATATGTATATTCCTGTTCAACGTCTTATACCATATTTGCTCGGAGACGAAATATAAACATTAAGCAAAACAGGTACTGATCACAGTATAAAGCAGTATTACATACACTACGCAAGTGGACGAGTCAGGTTTTTCAATCTTGTAATGAGCTTGCGTAGCACCCGCTTAGCGAGCGACTGTCTGAAGCGCACTGTGGCCTGATCGGTAACTTAACATGCTGCACTTTGTTTAATTCGTGAATTAACTTCACTGCGGCACTCATGTCACCGCATAGGCACTGCCATAGATAACAGCAGACCTGCATACTACTGACCTGTCTACTGTTATCTATGACACTGCATATTCGGCCGATACTTTTGATCGCTTCGCCATTAGGCCACTCAGTATTTCCTCCTCAAATTGATGACCTTATTTTTAAGTGTTCTTCAGTTTCAGCGTCAAACACGGCAACTTTCTTACTACATCAGCCACCGCTGTCCGCTGACCTCTGATCGTCTGTTGACAGTGTATAAGCGCGGCACGACGCAGTGTGGTCCGGAATTTCCGCACACGGTGCCGCAGAGAATCCACAGCGGCATCAACAGTCTCGTCAACCTCTACCTCCCCCTGGGCGTCATGATCTTCTGCTACTTCAGGATCTTCCAGGAGATCCGCGCACACCTGGGCAGGTTAGTTAACCGGTGGAGGAGGAGGGCATGTTTAGAAATGTAGGTCAATGCATCTGGTATGATTGCATGATGCAGCTATCTTTTTTCTCTATGATTTACTTGATAGAGTTGTTCTGAATTATGCGATCAATTTTAAGTTACAAAGAAATGCTTATTTTTGTTTCCGCAACGGAGACAACCTCGCTCACAAGGTTCGTATTTTATCATACGCCACTCTTATGAGCACCGAGGGGAAACATTTGAAATACCGTTTAATACGAAGATTTATATTGTTTTGCTGTCTTAAAGCCAAAGCCTATTGGCATGCTATAGCATGTCAATCTGAACCGCATTCGAAATATAGGTAGTCGATATTTAGCGGGTTTGATGCGTCTCTGATGCGGTCAGCTCCCGTTAATGACGTCACTCTAGAACGCAGCGCTCCTCCGACGATTGCTTGTATCTCTCAGCTCTAACGTAAGCAGTGCACTGTTTATCGCAAATGGTGAGCTTGATAGCAGACTAATCTGTCAACATTTCGGCGACGTGACATATGATGTGCTCAGTCGAAAAGAGTTGATAAAAGCGTGGACATTTGAAGAGTTAAAAAGTCATATAAAAAACACGTTTCGCTTATAGCTATTTACTTGTTTTACCTAACATTCGCCTCGCTAAGAAACGGTTGGGTCAATGCGTCTTGTATTCGTACCTATTGTTGTGGTGCGTCTGACAAAGTACATGAAGTTGTATAACTATAGTGTGACGTCCCTGAGATATAAATAAAGTTATTTCTGGGATAATTTGTCATTGGCGTAGGCTTATGTGGTATGTTTGTGTTAAGTCAACATATTTTTCCAGTGTATACTTGATGAAATATTTGCATATAACATATTCCATCATAATCATCAACATCATCGAGTTAATTAAGCATAACAATATCAAGATATCTGGGAAACATACATATATCAGACAGGCGCAGAAATTGAAGCTTAACTTGAAGTACCATGTCTGAATGATATGATATAAGATGTTAGACTTCACTTGCCGCCATGACACAACTCTCTCGGCTATGTATGTCAGCTGCGATTCGAACTTCTGACTTTGCAAGTCCAGTCCCGGCCAACAATTAACTTAGGCACTGATCGGGCACAATGGGATTAAACCATTGTGCCCGATCAGTACCCAAGTTAATTGTTGGCTGGGGTACGATTTGATACTATTTTAAGATCAGCCCTATGTGAATAGTATCAGTCTGACTATTCAAAGTCGCTTGGATACCGCTGCTGATGCACGGACACGCGACCAGCGTATACACCAGAGCTGGCGTCAGCCGGCCGCAGTACAAATGTATGCTGTCTAGGAGGCTTTGAAGTTCGATGAGTTCGCGTGCATGAGGTCAGTGAAGCTATGCGCTCGTGCGGTCAGAGAGCTGTGAGTCATCACGACCCTGCTATTGATCCTGCGGCCGTGTTTGTGGAATTCAGCCAGCTCCGTTCTTCACATCGATGGAGGTGTTTTTGACGATGACGGGTCGGCTGGCGAATATGTGCAGCTTCCAACAGCCTGGAGTTGGGTGCGGAGTATGTGCAATTCCAGCTCCAAGAGCCTGGAAATTGGGTGGCCGAATATGTGCAGCTTCCACCAGCCTGTTATCGGGAAATATGTGCAGCTTCCAACAGCTTCGCTTCGCCTGGTGAAATGCGTACACAGCCCACAGCCCGGCGGGCTTCCAGTCTCATCAAATTCGGCTCCGAGTCGCTATCTAATGTCAGGTCCTGCAGTTGAGGATTCGTATTGAAACGTTCGAATGGTCCCCCGTTGATCTTCAATATTGCCTAATATCCGGCGCTGCTCAGGCGACGAGCCGGCGCTGCTCAAGCGACGAGCCGGCGCTGCTCAAGCGACGAGCCCGTTCGCCGCTCGCTCAAGCGACGAAGCCGGCGCTTGCTCAGCGACGAGGCCGGCGCTGCTCAGGGCGACGAGCCGCGCTGCTCAGGCGACGTAGCCGGCGCTGCTCAAAGCGTCGAGCCGGCCGCTGCTCAGCCCCGCCGCCACGAGCCGGCGCTGCTAAGCGACGAGCCGGCGGCTGCTCAAGCGCGAGCCGGCGCTGCCTCAGCGCCGACGAGCCGTGCGCTGCTCAGCGACGAGCCGGCGCTGCTTCAACGCGACGAGCCGGCCGCCTGCTCAGCGCGACGAGCCCGGCGCTGCTCAAGCGACGAGCCGCGCGTGCTCAAGCGACGAGCCGCGCCGCTGCTCAAGCGACGCACGCGCGCGCTGCTTCAGGCGACGAGCGGCGCTGCCTCAAGCGACGAGCGGCGCTGCTCAAGCGACGAGCCGGCGCTGGCTCAAGGCACGAGGCCGGCGCTGCTCAGGCGACGAGCCGGGCTGCTCAGCGCCCGCATCGGCGCTGCTCAAGCGACCGAGCCGGCGCTGCTCAGGCGACGACGGCGGCTGCTCAGGCGAACGATCCGGCGACTCTGCTCAAGCGACGAGCCGGCGCTGGCTCAAGCGACCCGAGCCGGCGCTGGCTCAGCGACAGAGCCGGCGCTGCTCAAGCTGACGACACTCCTCTCCGCTCGTGTTCGGGGACTCGTCCGAATGCGCCATTCCGGGCGACCCACTCGCTCTCTCGTCAATAAGTTCTGTCCAGGAAGTCAACTCTCGCTCCAGTATTCGATGCTTTCCGAGCAGAAGTGACGTCACGTCACGGGACGCTTACATAAGGAACAGAGCTGTATGTAATCCAACTGATGTCCTGATGCGGGTAGGTACGCTCAAATAAAGGAGAAACGCGTGTATTATATATATTTAGGATTGTGATAAAAACAAACAGTCTTCAGATACGAACATATTTCGTGTTTAAAGGACAGGAATATTATTGGCTGCACGTATTAGCTGGAGGGTGTTTATTTTTAATTAGGTAGGTAATTAGTCCGAGACGTTTTTTATACATTGGATAGCAGCTCGTGAATCTTAATTCATCTAATTGATATTTTCGGTAATCAATAATCATAAATATAATTCATGTTTGCTTCAAGATTAACGGTGGCAATGGTAATTAATGCATATATTAACATTTTGCGAGTCATTTAACGTAGACACATGCAATGTAGGTATTCCAATACAGTTACTTTAAGAACGAACCTTCTACATTCAACTTAGAACTTTCACCTCCATCAAGTTTCTCTCAAAAACAAAACACTGTAAATTCAGTTGTCGGAAACGACTTGAAAAAATAGCTATTCAATAAATCTTCCATGCAATCTTCCATTCTTCTGAAGAAAACTGCAGCACTTATACTGTGGAATGTGAGTGGATTCTGACAAACAACTACCATAAATCATCATTATACCACATTAGCGAGTCTTGCCCCCGGGATGGACTGCTTCGCTCTCTTTTACATATACCGCTAAGGCAGGGAAAGCTGACCTGTCAGAGAGTGCATTTGCCCAGCCGTGACCGGCCTCTCACGGAAATTGCGACTAATCTCGCAGCAGCGGCTCGTCGAGTGGCATGTTTTGTTGAGTGATCGCGGGGCGGCGTATGGTTAGTGTGGAGTGCTGACATGATCGGGCCAGTCGTGGGTCGCCGGGCCGCGGCTCCGCTCTCAATCAGTGGGAAATGAATCTGTCGTACTATGGGAGGCAGATTAATTAAAGGGAAATAATTAACTTTTTCCTAAGAAATATATATATATATATATATATTTATTGAAATCGACAGAGAAGATCAACATGTATCGTAAGTTGACCACATTATACATAACAAGCATTCCTACCGAAAGATATTTCAAGCTAAAGTTGAAATAAACGTTCCACACTTAACGACTAGCATGCTCAAGTAGCTGATGTGCATGTAACGAATTTCGCTTCCACGAAATTCCGGTACTTCTTTGTGACATTATGTAAAATATGTATTGCACTCTTTTTCATGTTAATGTGCCCTACTAACCTTAAAAATCAACAAACATTGAAAAATGTATCCAAATAAGTAATTAAGCTGTCGGCGGCAGCGATGAATTGTCGCCAGTGGGCCAGTCGTCAGTATGTAACAATAACATGTTATCGATGTCGTCTGTGACAGACGATATGTCTGTAGCAATGAGAAGCTGTCAGTGGTAAGTAGTGCGGTGTCATCAGTGGCAGTATACATACGTCG
Source organism: Semibalanus balanoides (assembly GCA_014673585.1). NCBI lineage: Eukaryota > Metazoa > Arthropoda > Thecostraca > Balanomorpha > Balanidae > Semibalanus > Semibalanus balanoides. The sequence goes on from VOPJ01012210.1 coordinate 20,006, forward strand.
GAGGCGTGCCTTATGCCCGTGCCACTGTCGGCAGGATGCGGGAGAATTCCAACATGGCGGAGCGGAGCAGCGTGCTGCAGCAGCAGCGGATCGCCATCACGCTGTTCCTCGTGCTGGCCTGCTTCCTGCTCTGCATGGCGCCCTACACGGTGTACTCAAACCTGCTGGCAGTGTCCCGCGGCGGAAAGACCAACGTCCCGCTCATCGCCAACCCGATCGTAAGTGCCGGTTGCAGGAAGCGCAAACTGTATTGCTTTTGAAGGGAATGAAGGGAAGTATGAAGCGAGAACCAGTAGGAAGTCTGGCCATTCGGTACTTTGAAATTCCTCATTGAAATCACTTGTTGTTATCCTACTTTGTCAGTGAGTGATGCTATCATGCTGCTGAAAGCTAGTCCATCTGGATCCATTGGAATTTTTACATTTAGGCGGACGGAACCATAAGGTAGTTAGAATTGCCTCACAAACAATGGAAGGATCGATTAGTACTATCTAGAAAGAATTCAGTCTAACTGAGGTGTCCAACTCTCGATCGGGGACGCATATATTGCTGGCAGGAGGCGACCTTAAGCTTGATATTTCACATTATAAGCACTCATATCTCTAAACCAGGGGTCGGCAACCTTTTTAGGGCGCGAGCCGGATGAGAGATCTGGAAGCAGTCGGGGGCCGGGGCATAATCGATACAATGACGCAATGACGTGCACATTTGGGAAATATGGACAGGCGTAATTAAATGCATTTCAAAAGCTGTCTTAAAGCTGAGCATGTTTGGCCGTATGTCACACGTGGTAGAAACATAATGTATTACTTCTTTAGACAGCTGCGCCAGCAGCAAATTTCGATCTAAAACAAAATGAAAAAGCACGTCTCAACTTTATTAGCCGACCAGTGTGCCCCAAAAATATTTGACTTCCGAGGATTAAATTTGTGCCAGCAGGCAAAAAGTGAGAATGAAAACATCACGAATGCACACATACTTTTTGTTAAAATATTCTCGCATGTCTGAAGGCACCGCGGCCGGAATACAATGTAAATTGGCAGATCACCGACCGCGCGGGCCGGACGTCAGCCTGGTCGCGGGCGGATCTGGCCCGCGGGCCCGGAGGTTGCCGTACCCCTCGCTCGAAACTAAACCATAGAACAGTAGAGCCTCGGAATTGACCGAAATCAAGTCCAATGCAGTAACGGGCCCGAAAATGTTAAATTATAGCATCGAGAAATCGCGAAACATAAATGCTAATCCCAGATAATATTTCGGCAACCAGGTGTCTGATCAGCATGCGGACAAACACAGACGTGTAGAGGAAATTAACGGGCCTAGCGGATGCAGTGTAACTCTGAGATAAACGCGTGATGAGTGCAAATGAAATCGCTATATAAACGCAATTTGTGTTTTTATTTCGTCTTTCACGATTAATGTTGATAGCTCCGAACCGTATGGGACGAAAAAGATAAAACAATTGTAAGATGTTTGAAAGAAGTGTACCGTCTTAACAATCCAATCGTGAAATCAATTGGTTTTATGTTAAATATTTCAGAGGCTAAAATAGCAACCTACTATGATAGCACTGACTATCTTAGAGACCTTATGATTGGCACGAGTATACGTCAACATCGAAGAGTGTGAGACGCAAGAAAATTATATAGCTGAAAAGCGCAATCAATTCTGACCAATACCTATCAACAAATTATTTATGTTTTAAAACATCAAGGTTAAAGTAACAGCTTTATTAAAACGCTGTAACGCCGATTTCCGTCGGCATAATTTCCGTCGGCAAAACTTTCATTAGCATCACAGCAATGCATTTTCGGCCCCATACTGCAGTGGCCTGATTTTCGTGTCAAATCCAGGTCTAATGTTATCTATGCCAATACCAATCAAATTCAAGTTTGCGACCCAGCGCCTCCTGTCACGTGAGATGCAAACTTTAGCCTCCATTTAATTTCCTAAGATCGGAAACTGTCGATAAGTTTCGATGAGCACGCGACTCTGCACTTCGCAATCAATAACTTTGGTCTGGGAGCGCCAACCGCTTTTGCAAAAGGTGTCTTCTTTTTAGTGAGCTAGCAGCTCTTAACTTCTAAGATAAGCTCCAAAACTGCACACTGTCCAGTTTATCACAGAAATTTGACACGGCTGAACGCGTTGGCAAAGCGTTTTGGTTGATTTATCAGCTCCTTTGTCGACGGCGAGTCATAGTATTTGCTGGTAACGAAGCAGATATTCTAGGAATATTTAAATAAATATTTATTTAATAGTTGTACCACTGTCCCTTTACCAACGCGTGTGCCAATCCAGCTTTGGGAACCAATGCGGTCTTGCAGCTTGCTTCGAAAGACGCGTTTTGTAACCTTTGTTTTGATCATACGACACTTGGTAAGCAGATAAAATGGATCAAGGTCTCTTCAACATAATCTATCTTGGCGAAGTACTCTGGTCTTTGAAGTGTGTTGTCCAATGTTCATGCACATACATCCGGGCCTGTCTTATATGGATGCGTGAAAAACCATTGGCTTATTAAAGCTATTAATGCATGCTATTGCCAGTAACAATCACATATGCAGATATTCCTGGTTCGTTTATAGCCCCGACGCAAATTCTCGACTTATCACTATCCTGATTATCGATTGCCTCTGGAATATAACACTTATTCATCATATACAGCAACAAGTTGTGTTCTCCGATCGTCTTAGTTATAGCTACAACAGATATCTCACAAGTTCCACAGGGCAGACGCGAACTGTTTTATTCTGTAATATGCCTCGTTTCTTGCCTCACTATCGATCGGTAAATGTGTCCCACGATTCGTTTTACAACGACGTGGTGAGGACTATATGAGTGTGCAGACGTATTTATAGTGGCGTGGTGTGAACTTTGGATATATACGGACGTTCCCGACTGAGATAGACAGAATGACGTTTCGAATTCAAGTTTCTGTTCGACCGAACCACTACGACTGACAGTCTGATTGGCAGTCTGATTGATAAATGTATCTATTTACCACCAGCTGGCGCTGAGCTGAGTGAGAGGTCAGATCGTGATGCGTATATTGCGGCTCTCTGGCATCACAATTGTCTGGTCTTATTTGGCCGGACAAATCTTTGGGTGAAAAGTTGGGGTAATAGCGGGTAACAGATTGGCTGTCAGGATATTGGTATTCGAGTTGTACGTGAATTGCGTCAGAAGCTGCCAAGAACAAATATTCGGGAACTGTCTGGACAGAGATTGTCTATTTGGTCAGAATAGTCAATAGTTGGGACTTGGGAACTTGTTCAGTGACTAGTTTGACCCGCTAACCCTTCGACGCCAACTTGTCAGGTCGGTGAAGGGCTAATATATCATTTATCCATGCATATGAAGAGATGACAGCTGTTTGGTTACATTTTCTCGCAAAGCAGCTTTCTAACTCTTAATTCACAAAGCTGAGCTGAGGCGGTTTTCGTTGTTTTGGTTCCTGCATCACTGATGCACCGTGGCCTTTGGTCCTGCAGTATGATACTAAACACAATCTGTCTCCGGGTGATTTAGTGATGTGCTCAGACAAGCGTGAAATGATGTCGGAGCATCGCACAATTTCTGCCCCTCGTATATGCAAAGATGATGTCATCGGTATCGAGGCAGGGCACAAATCGCAGCGTAGGTACACTTGTTTGTACCAGACTTGTAAGATGGTGAATAACATACTCGGCTTGTCTCAGTCTTGTGGTCCTGATCAATGTTCATATAGATAAGGTGGCGGATTTAACCACGTGATCATATTGTGCACAACAAGTAGGGGATCTAAACCGAGGAAACATATATCAAGTCAAGTGACATACCTAATCACACTATATGTATGTCATATATGTCAGTAACTGAAATTAAATACATTGTGTGATAATTTCGCCATTAAGTCTAAGAAAATCAGCAAAAAATTACAAAATATTGTATTTTGATGTAGAAAATATTGTATCATATCAAAGAAGATTAAACAAAGAGTTTAGGTATGTCATAAGAAAACATACCAATTGTTGCCTTCTTTAAAAATATTGTGTTTGGATAACTGGAAGTATTTGTCTTTGAAATGAGGACCCAACGCCTGGCAAATTATCATCGTGGGATTAATAAACAAAAGGTGGGCGTTATNATCGTAACCAATAATCAAAGCAGTAGCTTCTTACCGTAATAAAAATATATTTGACATTTCAAAAGAGTAGGCACACTCCCTTTAACGGTAGTGACTGCTACATATATCATTTGATATATAAATCAAGTGCATTTGTTGATACAGAACATGCATTATACATATGACATGTAGGTAATATGTGACCAAATATAACTGCAAAAAGTGTAAAAATTATAGTGTTACATAAACAAGATGTAAACATATAGGTGTTTGAGTAAGTGTATATATGTTTAAGCAGCTTCTAATGTAAAATGTTTGTAAATGGTAATGAATAAATGTCGATAGCTATTTATTTGTTTTTTTATTGAAACAAATGAAAGAACAATAGAAAGCTCTCAAAGGAAATGTTTTACCGTTGAATTATGGTTTTGAACTGAGATATCCATTATTTTTGGCTGTTATTGAAACGTTTAAATTACTCAAATCATTTTCCCCAAACTTAGCTGTTTTTAGCAATTAAATGCATCAATTGTCAAATGCATCTAGGCTCCCAGACAGCAATCCCGGTCGGATCCCAAACGGGATTTCCGGACTTCCACTCAGCCACCCCGGTCGGGATCGGATCGGGATCGGTTCAGGAAATGAGACACTTTGTACGGGCTGAAGCGATCCAGAATTCCCGACTTTGCCCGTACGGACGCTTGGGATGTTCCGCACGTTTCCCGAGCCACGAAAGGCAAATACACATTGAAATCTTGCCATCCCAATCGGGATATCCCAGCCTGCCCCGCACGGCCGGTCAGGGAATAAATCGCCATTGGCATTGGTTCGATAGGCATGGATATTTCACTAAACGACGTAACCAAACGTCACCAGTGTTCAGGAACAGGGAACTGCCATAGTTGGTAGAAGTTAAGATATCATATTTTTTAGGAAAAGACTTCTTCGGCCCGTTTGGACCATTACGCAGTCATGGAATGAAGGAGAAAGCGTGAAGTGGGTCGAAATGGAACGTCGACCGGGCAACCGCCCCAAAGACAGTCCCTTCCCCGCAGGACGATGCTGCGAGGAGCGCCCACGCTATGGCGACGGCCACCGCTCCCGGGGACGGTTTGAGGCCGCCGAATGCCTGGTGGCCAGCAGCCACCATCGGTCAGTGACCGGCAGTCGGGAAAATCAATTGAGATAAGGAAGATCGTATAGTTGAATCAAAATGCACATATCATGAATGAATGCACGAAACAAAGGTAGTTAGAGAGGACAAAGAGTGATAACGATGACGAGTGATGAGCAATAAAGACAATGACGAGCGACACATGAGCAGCGTGGTAGGAAAAATTGTATAAATGGTCGCGAGGCAAAATAGACAAAAAAAAACGTCGATAAATAACAAAAGACATGACGCGCGCGGGATGGGACTGCTGAACGCCATCTGGCGTTGAACCAAGGCACTGCTCCTTCGCCAGAGGCTGCATGGTGTGGTCACAGACCCTACAGTTGTAACGTCTTACTTTCCAGTGCATCCCCCTCGGCCCTTTGA